>ONZH01026764.1:0-42841 GCA_900303285.1 Rhinella marina
GGAGCAATTCTACGGCGGTTAAGGAGGAGGAGGAGGAGGAGGAAATGGCACTTCATACAGATGGCACTTCACTTTTGGCTGCTTTCCACTGTTGGAGAAGCAAAGTCCGGGTCAATCCACTTGCTGTTCATTTTGATTAGCGTCAGCCTGTCGCACTGTCGGTTGACAGGCGGCTGCGCTTATCGGTTATAATGCCCCCGGCTGCGCTGAACACCCTTTCTGATAGCACGCTGGCGGCAGGGCAGGCAAGCACCTCCAAGGCGTACAGGGACAGTTCCAGCCACGTGTCCAACTTGGAGACCCAGTAAGTGTAGGGCGCCGAGGGATCGGGGAGGACAGGGGTACGGTCTGCCAGGTACTCCCGCAACATCCGCGATACTTGTCCCTCCTGCTGATAGTGGGCCCCGCAGTGATGGAAGTTGCACGAGGGGGTGCCATGAACGTGTCCCACACCTTGGAGAGTGTTCCCCTGGTGGCTGTGGGCCTGATCGATGTTGTCAGGACTCTGGGAGACCTCTCCTCTCTGCCGCCAGCGATGGTGGGTGGGAAAATCTCCATCATGTTCTGCACGAGTTCCCTCTGGTATTCCAGCAATCGATTCGTCCTCTCCTCTACCGGAATAAAAGAGGAGACGTTATCTTTATACCGGGGGTCCAGGAGTGCGAAGACCCAGTACAGTTTGTTCTCCACTATCCG
Organism: Rhinella marina; assembly: GCA_900303285.1. Classification (NCBI taxonomy): domain Eukaryota; kingdom Metazoa; phylum Chordata; class Amphibia; order Anura; family Bufonidae; genus Rhinella; species Rhinella marina. Next base: position 697 of record ONZH01026764.1, read on the forward strand.
GACAACACGTGTGTCCCCGGAAAAGCAGCCCAGCATGAAGTCAGCCATGTGTGCCAGACTCTGAATAGGCATGACGTCACTGCCCCACCAGAAGGATCACTTGCCATTTCCTCCTCTTCCTCTTCCGCCTCCTCTCCGCCCCATCCGCGCTGAACCAATGGGACGCACACAGCCTGACTGCTACCCTCGCCGCCAGCATCCTCCTCCTCTTCCACAGCCACCTCCACGTCGTCCTCCTCCTCATCCTCCTCCTCCTGCAACTGCCACCGAGAAAGCAGACAAAAGTGTGGTCTGACTGTGTAGCTCCGTTGCGTCTCCTCCTACCCCCGTCTCCTCTGCGTGCAATGCGTTTTCTCCCTTATTGCGATGAGCGATTCTTTAAGGACGCATAGGAGCGGGATGGTTACGCTCACTATATAGCGTCCTCGCTGCTGACCTTCTTGGTGGACTCCTCAAAGATACGCAGTACATCGCATATGTCTGCCATCCATGGCCACTCGTGGTTGGCAAACTGAGGGAGCTGAGTTGGAGGCACGCGTGGATTCATTATCTGGTACTCATCAATGTCTCTGCTGCTCACACACCTGGCCAACATGGAATAGGTGGAATTCCAGCGAGTGGGCAGGTCGCACAACAGCCGATGTTCAGGCAAATGGAGGCGTTGCTGGAGTTTTTTTTAAGCTAGCAGCAGCTACAGTTGACTTCCGAAAGTGAGCGCACAAGCGCCGCACTTTCACCAGTAAGCTCTGCCAGGTTGGGGTAAGTCTTTAAAATTTTTGGACTACCAGATTAAAAACGTGGGCCAGGCATGGTACGTGATTGAGTTCGGCAAGCTCCAGAGCCGCCACCAGGTTACGGCCGTTATCGCACACGACCATGCCTGGTCCTAGCTGCAGCGGCGACAGCCACATCTCCGTCTGCTGCAATATGGCGTCCCTCACCTCTGGGGCGCTGTGCTTCCTGTCGCCCAAGCTGATGAGCTTAAGCACCGCCTGCTGACGTCTCCCCGCGCCAGTGCTGCAACGCTTCCAGCTAGCGGCTGAGGGCGATGTTAAGGCACAGGAGGAGGAGGAGGAGGAAGGAGGAGGGGGGTTTATCAGAACCCGTGCTGGCAATCTTGGGCGGGGGTGGTAGGTAGGCCGTCTCTGTTTGCGACCCCGTCCCCGCTTCCACAACATTCACCCAGTGTGCCGTCAAAGAGATGTATCGTCTCTGGCCGCAAGCGCTTGTCCACGAGTCGGTGGTCAAGTGGACCTTTGCGCTGACTGCGTACACTCAGGGCCCGCCTGATGTTACGCGACACGTGCTGGTGCAGGGCGGGGACGGCACCCGGGAAAAGTAGTGGCGGCTAGGGACGGAATAGCGAGGTGCGGCAGCCGCCATCAGGTCGCGGAAGGCCTGCGTCTCCACAAGCCTAAACGGCAACATCTCCAGGGCCAGCAGTTTGGAGATGTGGCAGTTTAAGGCTTGGGCTTGGGGGTGACTCGAGGCGTACTTCCGCCTGCGGTCGAACGCCTGCGAGATGGACAGTTGATTGGGACGAGGAGTATGAAGGTGCAGGCGAAGATGCGGGGAAGGGGAGGCTGAAGGAGAAGGCCCCAAAGTAGCCGAGGCAGAGGCAGATGTGGAGGTGTCCTGGCTGGAGGTCTGGACCGCAGTGGCAGCACACAACAAAGGGGAAGAGGCAGTGGCAGCAAGACCGGGCGCAGGTTGTATTGCGTTTGCTCTCTCCCACTCAGCCCAGTGCTTGACTTCCAAGTGACGCCGCATGCCTGAGGTGGTCAGATTGCTCTTCTCAGAGCCCCTACTCAGTTTTGAGTGGCAGAGTGCGCAAACCGCGCTCAGTTTGTCGTCCGCCCAAACATTAAAAAATCTCCACACCACAGAAGTACGAGGCCTCGATGGGGGAGCTTTGCGCGACTGGCCTGCTGCCGGGAAGAGCTTCGGGCCCTGCTGGCTGTGGCCTGCCTTCTCTGTCTGGATGTCCTCTGCCTCTGGACATCCCTCTGCCTCTTGCTGCCTTTTTCGGTGATGCGCAGACCACCAACATCTCCACTGCTTTCCCCTGCTGGACCATCACACCCTGGCCAAGTGGGGTCGGTCATTTCGTCGTCCACCACCTCCTTTCCACTTCCTCACTCTGCTCCTCCTCCTGCCCACTGGACATTCCAACAGCCTCCTTGATGGCAACTGTGTCTCATCATCATCGCTCATGATAACAGATGCTGGTTCCGGGTCCACATCAACCAGGAGATGGCGGATACTCAAGTGTTTGGGCATCACTACAAACAAATTCCTCTGCTAGCTCCTGGGATTCTTGCAGCACATCTGGAAAAGGACCTGAAAAGAGCTCCTGGGAGGGGTCAAGGGTGGGATGGACTCTGTTGGCCAGGTTGGGAGGAAGGAGGGTCAGAGTGAGACTGTGTGGATGACTGGGTGGTGGACAAGTGAGTGGAAGCGTTATTGGCTATCCATTGCACCACCTGTTCACGCTGCTCAGGCCTCAACAGCGGTGTAAACCCGCCCCCGCTTAACTGTCCCATAAAGGCAGGGATGCTGGATGAGCGGAATGCTGGCTGCCCCTCACCAGCACGCATGTATCCCCACTGGCTTCAACGCGGTTTGTGCCCCCACCAGCATTTCCGCGCCCCCGTCCTCGGTCCCTTTGCGCTAGCCCTCCGCATTTCAGGCGTTTAACTTTTTTTGACACGCTTCTGCAAAATATATATTTTTTAGGAGAACACTTGGCTATACAGCCGTATACTGCCAGAAGGTCAATAGATGCCTATACGCACCAGGTATATTAACAGGGTTTTGCTGGCACACAGAACGCACAACAGTGGTGCCAAATATACTTTTTTTTTTTTTTTAGGAGAACACTTGGCGTATACAGCCGTATACTGCCAGAAGGTCAATAGATGCCTATACGCACCAGGTATATTAACAGAGTTTTGATGGCACACAGAACGCACAACAGTGGTGCCAAATATACTTTATTTTTTAGGAGAACACTTGGCTATACAGCCGTATACTGCCAGAAGGTCAATAGATGCCTATACGCACCAGGTATATTAACAGGGTTTTGCTGGCACACAGAACGCACAACAGTGGTGCCAAATATACTTTATTTTTTAGGAGAACACTTGGCTATACAGCCGGTATACTGCCAGAAGGTCAATAGATGCCTATACGCACCAGGTATATTAACAGGGTTTTGCTGGCACACAGAACGCACAACAGTGGTGCCAAATATACTTTATTTTTTAGGAGAACACTTGGCTATACAGCCGTATACTGCCAGAAGGTCAATAGATGCCTATACGCACCAGGTATATTAACAGGGTTTTGCTGGCACACAGAACGCACAACAGTGGTGCCAAATATACTTTATTTTTTAGGAGAACACTGGCTATACAGCCGTATACTGCCAGAAGGTCAATAGATGCCTATACGCACCAGGTATATTAACAGGGTTTTGCTGGCACACAGAACGCACAACAGTGGTGCCAATATACTTTATTTTTTAGGAAAATACTTGGCGTATACAGCCGTTATACTGCCAGAAGGTCAAATGGTGCGTATACACACCAGGTATATTAACAGGGTTTTGCTGGCACACAGAACGCACAACAGTGGTGCCAAATATACTTTATTTTTTAGGAGAACACTTGGCTATACAGCCGTATACTGCCAGAAGGTCAATAGATGCCTATACGCACCAGGTATATTAACAGGGTTTTGCTGGCACACAGAACGCACAACAGTGGTGCCAAATATACTTTATTTTTTAGGAGAACACTTGGCTATACAGCCGTTATACTGCAGCAAGGTCAATAGATGCCTATACGCACCAGGTATATTACAGGGTTTTGCTGGCACACAGAACGCACAACAGTGGTGCCAAATATACTTTTATTTTTAGGAGAACACTTGGCTATACAGCCGTATACTGCCAGAAGGTCAATAGATGGCCTATACGCACCAGGTATATTAACAGGGTTTTGCTGGCACACAGAACGCACAACAGTGGTGCCAAATATACTTTATTTTTTAGAAAAATACTTGGCGTATACAGCCGTATACTGCCAGAAGGTCAAATGGTGCGTATACACACCAGGTATATAACAGGGTTTTGTTGGCACACAAGAACGCACAACAGTAGTGCCAAATATAGTTTTGTATATAGGTGCTAATACACCACTAATGCCTCTCTCTGTCCCTACTCCAGCAGCTATCCCTCAATAAAGCAGCCGTTCTGTGCAGAGTGTATATAGTTAGAATAAGCTATATACCGTGCAGTATAGTAGCCCTGATAAGGGCTGTCAATCACTCTCCTGTCCGCTGGTAGCCGGTATATATGGTGGTAAATGCGATATTCTGAGCTTCTGTTATATACTTTTGGGGTCCTGCCTGACTTTCATACAGCTAAAGCCTGTCTCTCCCTGCTCGGGCCTCTGTCCCTGACTACGTTCATGCAGCATATGCGAACGAGCAGGAAGAGCTGAGTTTTTATGATTCGAGGTCACATGGTTTTTTCCAGCCAATGCATGTAGACGCCGTTCTCGCGATGCCAGCGTGCTCCGAGGACCTGTCATACCCCCCTGCATAGTGATTGGTGTAAAAAAAGCGCCAGGGAAGGTGGGAGGGGAAACGAATTTTAAGTGCGTCATCGCCGTTATACTTGATCGAAATCGAGTATGACGAATAGCGTAGTATTCGATCGAATACCGGCTCGGTCGAATACTACTCGCTCATCTCTAATTATTAACAGTGCTACATCTGTAATAAGCACATTGATTACACAGTAGAAGGATAATGAAGCACTGATATCTCAGTACTGAGACAACGAACACAGTGATGTCACAGTACATGGATAATAAATATATTGATGTCACTATACAGAAATGGTCTAATCAGTGTTATTACAACACAGGAATTATACAAACAATGATGCAGGTGAAATACACAAAGAGATGTCACAGGGCAAACATGGGAATCAATGTAAAATTTAGTATGGGGACACATTTTCTATGTCACCTTACATACATTTCGCCTCTAACTGCACCTTTTGAGTGGAGATGGATGCCCTTAGGTGTTGGGCCACAATAGCACCTGGTATATCATCTACCGTGGTAGTTACAGCCATGCTCATTTCTTAAGACTTCTACATGGGTCAGTAATCAGGGCAATTATCAGGATGGAGTACTCCTAGGAACACTCGTTCCCAAATGGAATGCATTTTCAGCATAACAAGTTCAATTGTACTACTGTTCAAACCCTAGTAATTCATTATTCCCCTTCTATTGCAATACAGCACAAGGGACCACAGAACTGTACAGAGTTGTATAGATGTGTATATCCATAACTCACAAAAGTGCAAAGGGATTTACAATAGAAAAGTTCAGCACTTTCTGTGTTCAAACAAATGGCAATAATTTACTGTAGAGGTCCCATAAAACCCATTTATTGAAGGATAATGACCACATGATTATGTTTTACCTTACAGTTTTATAAATCTGGAATCGTGTATTTATATTATATGTGTGTTACATAATTCTCTGCTGGGAATGCATTTTCGTATGCTGAACTCAGAAATAATTACCATCCAAAGAAATAACTTCCTGAATGTTTGGAAACTGTATTTTACTTAAGTCAGCGGTCCCCTCCCCCATTCTACTTGTCTGTTAATTTTATGTCTCAAGACATGACCATTGTGGGTCCCAGTCACCTCCAAAATGCCTACCTATATACTGTAAGAATGTGTGCTGTCATTACAGTTTCTTGCGAAGATAAGATTGAAAACATGTAATTTATATCCCACATGGGTGTATGCTTATATCATAACTAGCTGAAGGACCCGGCTTCGCCCGGGTATATTTAATTTATCAAAAGTGACCTCTACAGTGCCCGCCCCTTTAACAGTGACCTCTACAGTGCCCGCCCCTTTAACAGTGACCTCTACAGCGGCCCGCCCCTTTAACAGGGACCTTTACAGCAGCCCGCCCCTTTAACAGTGACCTTTACAGCGGCCCGCCCCTTTAACAGTGACCTCTACAGCGGCCCGCCCCTTTAACAGTGACCTCTACAGCGGCCCGCCCCTTTAACAGTGACCTCTACAGCGGCCCGCCCCTTTAACTGTGACCGCTACAGCAGCCCGCCCCTTTAACTGTGACCTCCACAGCAGCTATAGTGGCCACTGTCTTCACCCCAGAAAGCCAGACCTCACCGGCCATTCCCCCAAACGTGAAACAGCGCCCCCAGTTCCCATGAAGACACACCACTAAACATGAGGCCACTCCCCCCTGCCTCCGTGAAGACATGGAGGAGAAGCTGTCTGAGTGTGAGCTACTGAAAGGGTGGACATCCCTGTGTCTGTCCAGGCACTGCGTCGGATGGAGAACAGGTAGCCAGAAAATTGGACTGTCCAGCCTAAAGCCGGACATCTGGCCACCCTAACATCAGCCTGCCCCTAGGGTGGCCAGAGGTCTTGTTTTAGGCTAGACAGTCTGGCTTTCAGACTCCCTGTCCTCTGTCATGCGCAGGGCCTGGATGGACACAGGGATGTCCTTTTGAACAGCTCACTCTCAGCAGCAGAACTGTGCAGTCTGAGCATGAGCTGCAGGGAGAAAATCACCCTCCCTCCCCTGCAGCTGAAAGAAGGTGATTTTTACCTATATTTTTAATCCTGGTCAAATGTGGCATAGAAGGGGCGTGGCCTGACTGAGTTAGGGGCGTGACTTAGTGGCATCTGGGGGTGGGGCTTTTAAGTCCTTCTTTTGACGGTGGCCTGAATTACAGGTCGATGCCATAGTAATTTAGGAAGAAGGTGGGTAGCAGTGGAAGAAAACATCTTTTATTACTACTGAACAGTAAATATGTGAAATTTACATTATATGAGGTAATGATTGATGATGAATTAGTCTAAAACAGTTATAGTTATGATAACCGGAATACCCCATTACCATTGTCATCCACAGTGCTCTGCCTCTTTAATGCAGACCTACAGCAGTGAACTGGCTAGGTTGTCATAGAAACCTGGTGTGTGGAAACTGCCTGTGAGCTTCTATTGGCTGATAAGGGTCATGTGACCAAGCTACTATTGGCTAATGCATTTTTTGGGAATATCTCAGGAACGGTACCTCCTGGAGAGCTGGAAACTGTTCTAAAACCTTCCCGGACACCTGATGTACATGTGTGCCAAATTTTGTGATTGTAGCTGCAGCGGTGCGGATTCCTTTAGCGGACATACACACACACACACATACACTCAGCTTTATATATTAGATATGCCATACAAAAAATCACGGTAGGTCCCATTTTCCAATGACATCTGCCAAACATTCTCTGCCTTTGCAAAATGTTAACAACTTAAGATCTATAATTCTGAACTGATTAATTCATGGCTCATGCCAGGTCTAAAATTTTAGGCATGGTGTGGGCGGGCCCGTCTCATTTACCATTTTCTATGCCTGTTTTAGGCCTAGAAAATGGTCTAAAAATAAGACAGCTTGGAAGCTGTCTTGCTTTTAGAACTGGAGAAGGATCCGCTGAAATTGTGAAGAGGCCGAAGCCTGCATAAATCGGTATAAATTGAGCTCTTCTTAGTGATAACTACAAGTAACATAGGTACTACATTGTCCCTATAAACAGGGAAGCAGTTAAGCTCCAAGCTCCCTTCCATTATGAGCTTCATAGCAGGGTTTCTTTTTTTTTGTAAATCTTTTTATTTAGTTTTTCATATTATGATAGAGAATTTAACAAACATCTTACAGTCAACAGGAAATACAATTCTGTAACACTTATACAATGTAGGACAATGTAGTGAGTAGCTTTTCATATAGGTTAGACAAGGAGTAGTAAAAGGGAGGATGGGGAAGGGAGAAAATGGGGGGGGGTAGAAAAAGGGAAAAAGTGGAGGGACATCGGGGGGGCTATGAATAAGGACATAAACTTGCCCAATGAAAGGAAAATCATGTACATATGTTCATTTATAACAGGATAATTGGATGATCCACAGAAATTAAAGCGTATTTAAAGGGGTTCTCCGGGAATTAAGAAAATGAAAATACTTAAATATTACTTCATTATAAATATATTCCCAAATACCTTTCATTAGTTATAATGGCTCATTTTGTCTGGGGAGCAATCGTTAGGAGAAACAAAATGGTAGCCGTCCTATTAGTACACAGAAAACCTGTCCTAATTACACAGTAGAACAAGTTACTTCACAGCACAGAGAAAGAACTGCCTCATCCTCCTCTCTACTTGTCAGGGATTATGATCCTGAATACAGAGGATAAAATTTTTAGCTGAATCTCTGTGGGAATGGAGTTCATGAGCTAATGAGCAGCAGCTCTTGTTTGTAGTCTCCATTACCACAGTCTGTCCTGTCCGTCCTCTCTGTACTTCATATCTCCTCCTGAGCTCCATTCTTACAGAGAATCAGCTAAATATCATATTAAACTGTATTCAGGATCATAATCCCTGACAAACAGAGCAGAGAAGAGGATGAGGCAGCTCTTTACCTCAGTGTTGTGAAGTAACTTGTCCTGCTGTGTGATTAGGACAGGTTTTGTGTGTACTAATAGGACGGTGGCCATTTTGTTTCTCCTAATAATTGCTCCGTAGACAAAATGATCCATTATAACTAATGAAAGGTATTTGGAAATATATTTATAATAAAGTAATATTTAAGTATTTTCATTTTCTTAATTCCCGGAGAACCCCTTTAAGGTGCTGAAGTTCCTATGTAGTGACGAAATTGTTTCCATGGTGCCCATAGCTTAACAAATTGGGAATGCGTCCTAGATGCCCAGCTAGCTAGTTCTTCCATTAAGTATATTTGGTCAACTTTGTTGCACCGCTGTTCTAGAGTAGGGGGTTGAGTATATAGCCAGTTCAGTGGGACCAGTAATCTAGCCACCTGTATCAATAAGGTCGGTAGGTCTGACATCGCCGGGCGCCAGTTTCCTGACGGTAACCAGAGTAAGACTGATTGGGGAGATAGTTTTATTGAGGATGTACAGATCATATTGATTTTCTGTTCCATTATGTCCCAGTATGGGCGTAGCAGAGGGCAAAACCACTTGATATGTCCTAAGGTGCCTTTGTTTGCTTGGCATCTCCAGCAGTGTTCTGTCTCTGATAGTCCCATATGGAACAGCTTACTAGGATCATTGTACCAACGAGTCATGGTTTTATAGGAGAGTTCTTGGATTTTTATACACTTGGAAAAACCATGTGACCTGTTATGTATTTGATCTATCTCTGTTGGTGTGAATGTCTTATTTAAGTCTTTTTCCCATGATCTGATGTAAGCAGGGGTGCAGTCTCTTGGCTTTTCATTTAAGCATTTATATAGAAGAGAAATAACATGTCTTTAGATGGTGGTGCCTAAGGTGAGTTTTTCAAACCATGTCGGATTTGATGTAGAGGTATATGTGTTAAGCAGTGTTTTGCAGGAGCGATGAAATTCTTGTCTAGCCAGGAAGTTACAGTCTGGGATAATTTGGGAGCAAAAGGAAGGTATATCCTCAATGGTTTAAACGTCCGACATAAGTTTGGAAAGGGGTGTATCTTTTAGAAGTGCCCAAAAAGAAGGGGTATAAGAGGAAGAGGGCTGCAGCAGATAAGGTTTGGGGGGTCTGTGAGGCCTCATAGTCCTGCACATTGTCTATCCGATAAGAGGGTCAGCTCAATACTGGAGTTCAGAGTTCTATATTGAGGTACACGGAGTTGGAGCCATCTTTTCAATTGTATGACTTTATAATAAAGTCATATATCAGGTAGCCCAAAACCACCTTGTGCGCGATTTTTTTATTAATTTATCATACGCTATTCTGGGTTTCTTTTCTTTCCATAAAATAAGCTACAAATATGGATTTAACTTGTGCAAAGAAAGACTGTGTGAGGTGAATGGGAATCATTTGCAACATATACAGTATTTTAGGTACGATATATGTTTGTAAAAGATTTTTCCTACCTATCCAGGAGACCCAAGGTATAGACAACGTATGTAATTGCTGTTTTATCTTTTTCAGAAGGGGTATGTAGTTGGATTTATAAAGGTTCAGAGGATCCTTGGTAATGGCTGTCCCTAAATATGTAATGAAATCTGAACTCCATTTGAAGGGAAAAGAGGATCTCAGGAACAGGGTCATCTGGGTAGAGAGGGAAACATCCAGTGCCTCTGATTTAGAGTAATTTACTAGTGTTGATCGAGCACCGCGATGCTCGGGTGCTCTGGCCGAACACTAGGTGGTGCTCGAGTGCTCGGCCGAGCACCCAAGTATAATGGAAGTCAATAGGAGAACCCGAGCACTAAACCATCCACCCCCTGCTCTGAAGTGGGGAAGGTGTCTGGTTCATAGGGAAAGGTGAGAAAATGGTGGAAACACCACTGAAATGGTTTGGGAACAGCATTGGGAGGATGTCTGGATGCATCTTGGACTCCCAAGTATTTAGAATGTTCAAACGTTATACAGCAGACGTAGCGCAGGGAATATCGCCGTCCCTAACGGCAGAAAAAATTACACTGAATGTCACAGGTATTTAGGTTGTTTAAACGTTATACAGAAGACGTAGCGCAGGGAATGTCGCCTTGATTAGCGGCAGAACAAATGACACCGGATGTCAGGTATATAGGATACAGAAACGTTATAATTCGCACGCTGTGCAGGTGGTGTTTGGGTCAGGCAAACTTGCGTTATTTTTGCCCCAAAAGAAAAAAAAAATATTGCAGCCAGATATAACAACAGTACTTAAAAGGACTTTTGGGTCTTTTAAACAGAACAACTAGCCCTGCCTAGCCAAATCCTATCCCTACACTATCTGTCCCTCCTTGAGCAAAGAATATACAGCAGACGCAGCGCAGGTAATGTCGCCTTGATTAGCGGCAGAAAAAATAGCAACGGATGTCAGGTATATAGAATACAGAAACGTAATAATGTGCACGCTGTGCAGGTGGTGTTAGCGTAAGGCAAATTTGCGTTCTTTCTGCCCCAACAGAAAAAAATAAATTGCAGCCAGATATAACAATAGACTTTTGTGTCTTTTTAACAGAACAACTAGCCCTGCCTAGCCAAATCCTATCCCTACACTATCTTTGCCTCCTTGCGCAAACGTTATACAGCAAAAGCAGATGAGGTACTGTCGGCTTGATTAGCTGCAGAAAAAATAGCAACGGATGTCAGGTATATAGGATACAGAAAGTATTAGAATGCACCAGCTGCGCAGGTGGCGTTACGGTCAGGCCACCTTGCGCAATTTTTAACCCCACCAAAAAAAATAAAATATTGTAGCCAGATATCACAATAGCCCTTAAAAGGGCTTTTGGGTATTTTCAACTGAAAATCTAGCCCTGCCTAGCCAATTTCTCTCCCTACACTATCTGTCCCTCCTTGCAGCAGCTCTCCCTGACTCGGTCTGAGCCGGTCACATGTCACCGGGTGCTATGTCACCGCGTGGTCCCGAGCACCGCAATGCTTGACCGAATAGCATATTGGGCCGAGCATGCTCGCTCATCACTATAATTTACTTTAAAGTTAGACAGATTTCCAAAATCACTGAAAGGCTTAGGATCTTTGGGAAGGCTTGTACAGGATTTGTGATAAGAAGAAGAAGATTGTCTGCAAATGCAGCACATTTATGCTCTACTGGACCAACTTTTAGACCTTGTATGATTGAGTCATCTCTAATTGCCTGTAAAAGAGTTTCCATCACTAGGATGAATAGTGAAGGGGAGAGAAGACATCCTTGGCACGTACCATTTGTAATGTGGGAAGACTTGGACATGGTCCCATTGACTCTTAATCTGGCACTGGGTAATTTGTATAGTGACATAATAGCCTGAATAAAGGGTCAGGAAAGCCAAATGTATGCAGAGTGCGTTGCATGTAAAGCTAATCTACCCTGTCAAAAACCTTTTCGGCGTCAGTACCTAACAAAACAAGTGGGACTGCTTTTTGTTTTGCCCAGGTGATTGCTTTAATAATTCTACAGGATTGGAAGTTTCCTTCCCGGCCCAAGACAAAACCAGTCTGGTCTTGATGTATGATGATGATAGTTAGTGTATTAGTGTTTTAAGTCTGGATGCTAAAAGTTTGGCCCATATTTTGATGTTCAGATTAAGTAGCGAAATGGGTCTATCTATGATTGCCACATTCCGTACTATCTTTCCCTTCCTTTGGAATAATGGTGATTGTAGCTTCTAAAGCTTGCCTCGGTAAGGGTTCTCCATTGAGTAAAGCTTGACACCATTTTGTAATGTGGGGTGTTAATATTGGGAGGAATTTTCTGTAGTATCCTGCAGGTACACCATCAGGTCTAGGGGCCTTACCCATAGGTATGGATTTAATAATCTTATTAATTTCCTCTTCTGTGATGAAAGTGATGTGCAGTCTGCTGTAGACAGAGTAGGGAGTGAAAGGTTGTTTAGAAAGTTATCGATCTGTTTCTGTTTGTCTCTACATTGTGGATTGCTGGATGTATTAGAGGAGTTCTCATCTAGGTTATATAGTGAATAGAGATGAGCGAACATGCTCTTCCGAGCTTGATGCTCGTTCGAGCATTAGGGTATTCGCATATGCTCGCTACTTGGACGGGCATATTTCGATCCTCGAGGAAATGGCAACTTCTTCCTGCATGTTAGCCGCCTTTTTTCAGCCAATCAACATGCAGGAGAGTCTTGGGTACCTCCTAGCATCACGTGGGGCCCCTACAAGTCGATAGCAGGGATTGGCTGGCCAGATCAGATGACCTGGGAATATAAGAATCTGGTCCCGCGCTGCTCGCGTCATATGCCGTCTTCATGAGATTAGGGATAGAGCTGCTGTCTGTCAGGGAGAGTGTTAGGGCCTGAATTTAGATGTTGGTTAGGCAGGAATCACCCACAAAGAACCCAACAGCCCTTCTAAGGGCTACAAGCACCATTTTTTTTGGTCTCCTCCTGGCTGCTGGCTGGGACTTGTAGTGCAGCTACCGCCATCTTGGCTGCACACTGTACACAGTGACTGGTGGCAGAAGGAACAGCACGTGGTCCACACAGACCCAAAATAAATTGCCCAAAGTACTAATTTTTGCTGCTGCTGTACCTTGGCTTGCTGAGATATGTAGTGCAGTGTAGGGAATACGTTTTTCTGTCATTTCTATACACTACAGTCCAGTGAACAATTATGTAGTGTACTGTACAGTAGCGTCAGTCTAGGGAATACGTTTTTTCTGTCATTTCTATACACTACAGTCCAGTGAACAATTATGTAGTGTACTGTACAGTAACGTCAGTCTAGGGAATACGTTTTTCTGTAATTTCTATACACTACAGTTCAGTGAACAATTATGTAGTGTGCTGTACAGTAGCATCAGTCTAGGGAATACGTTTTTTTATATATCCTACAGTGCAGTGAAAAATTGAGTGGTTTGCGGTGCAATAGCCGCCGTCTAAAGACTACGTTTTACCTCTCAGTCATATATACTACAGTGCAGTGCGAAATTGTGTCGTGTGCTGCACACTAGCCGGAGTATAGAAAATATACGTTTTTCCTCTCAGTTATACGTTATACAGGGCAGTGAAAAATTTCTGTCGTGTGCTGCACACTAGCTGGAGTGTAGAAAATATAAGTTTTTCCTCTCAGTTATATATTATACAGTGCAGTGAAAAATTCTGTCGTGTGCTGCACACAAGCCGGAGTGTAGAAAATATCCGTTTTTCCTCTCAGTTATATATTATACAGTGCAGTGAGAAATTGAGTGGTTTGCGGTGCAATAGCCGCCGTCTAAAGACTAAATTTTTTCTCTGTTATATATCATACAGTGCAGTGAACATACAAACTGTTGAACCCAAGGGCTAAGGGTCGAGGACGAGGACGTGGGCGTTCAAGTAGTGTATGGGGCAGAGGCCGTGGTCCTGGGGCAGGTAGACACAGTACATGTTGATGAGGGAGCAGTGGAACGCCGCAGAGTTTCGCTCCCTAGCTTCATCTCGCAACTTACTGGTTCACGTGGTACACCACTATTGAAACCACAACAGTGCGAACAGGTGATGACGTGGATAGCGGACAATGCGTCTCCTCCAGCTCAACCTCCTTCCCCACAGCCTGCCCCCCCCCCACGGAAAGTATGGATTCAGATCAGGCATACTCACAGGAACTCTTTTCAGGACCCTACCCAGAGACACAAACCACTGCTCAACAGCAACCTGAGCAGTTGCTCTGTCCCGATGCCCAAAATTTAGAACTTTCACAGTCTGTGGGTGATGAGAGTGTGGACTTAGTGCAAGTAGTGCGTGAAGAGTTGTCGGATGATGATGATGCTGATGATGAGACACGGTTGTCAGACAGTGACGTTGTTGTCAGGGCAGTAAGTCGGAGGGGGGAGCAGAGTGAGGAATCAGAGGAAGAGCTGGTGGATGATGAGGTGACTGACCCGAGCTAGGTTGGTAATCCAACTCAAGACAGTGGTTCTGAGGGGGAGGCAAGTGCAGCACCAGAACAGGTTGGAAGAGGCAGTGGGGTGGCCAGAGGGAGAAGCAGGGCCAGAGCAGGTAGATCAGCAACTGTTTCACGGAGTCAAGCTCCCGTGCCGAGGCCTAGATATTCGCAAGTCTGGAGGTTTTTGAAAGAAAGTGAGGATGGACTGTGGTGTGCAACCTGTGCCACACCAGGATCAGCAGGGGAGCCACCACTACCAGCCTAACCACTACCAGCATGCGCAGGCATATGAGTGCTAAACACCCGACTCAGTGGAACCAAGGCCGTTCACCTCCTGCGGGTCACACCACTGCCCCCTTCCCCTGTGTCACATGCTGGCTCGGCGAGTCAACCCCCCGCCCAGGACCCCGGCACGAGCGCCTCCCGCCCTACAACCACCCCTTCACCTCCACGATCCTCCACAACCTCCACCAATGTGTCCCAGCCCAGCGTTCAGCTGTCTTTGCAGCAGACATTTGAGCGCAAGCGCATATACAATTCCAGCCACCCACATGCACAAGCCCTAAATGTCCACATTGTCCACAAATTGTTGAGCCTGGAGATGCTGCCCTATATACTGGTAGAGACTGAGGCTTTCCGCAACCTGATGGCGGTGGCTGTCCCTCAGTACTTGGTGCTCAGCCGCCACTATTTTTCCCGATGTGCCGTCCCAGCCCTACACCAGCATGTGTCAGAGAACATCATCCGTGCCCTGACCAACGCGGTTAGTGATAAGGTCCACCTAACCATGGACACGTGGACAAGTGCTGCCGGGCAGGGACACTATATTTCACTGATGGCACATTGGGTTAACTTGGTGGAGGCTGGGACCGAGTCTGACCCTGGGGCCGCTCATGTACTGCCCACACCGAGGATTGCGGGGCCTACCTCGTTCACGGTTTCTCAGATGTCCTATGCCTCTTCCTCCAACCCCTCCTCCTCCTCCTCCGAATTACCATCCGTGGGCACGGCGCCTTCAGTCGGTAGCTCTAGGCGCAGCAGCAGTGCCGTGTGTAAGTGTCAGCAGGCGGTGCTCAAACTGCTGAGCTTAGGTGACAAAAGGCACACCGCCCAAGAGCTGTTACAGGGCATCACGGCGCAGACCGATCTGTGGCTGGCAAAGCTGAACCTCAAGCCAGGCATGGTTGTGTGTGACAACGGGCGTAACCTGGTGGCAGCTCTGCAACTCGGCAGACTGACACATGTGCCATGCCTGGCACACGTGTTCAATCTCATAGTTCAGCGGTTCCTCAAGACATACCCCAATTTGTCATATTTGCTCACCAACGTGCGCCGCATCTGTTCGTATTTCCGCAAGTCAATCACAGATGCTGCTACTCTCGGGGCAGCGCAGCGGCGCCTACAACTGCCAGCTCACCGACTGTTGCGCGACTTGTCCACGAGATGGAATTCGACATTAAACATGTTATCCAGAGTTTACCAGCAGCACAGAGCGATTGTAGACTGCCAGATGTCAACTTCCACCAGAACTGGTAGTCAGGTCAGTCAGCTTCCTCAAGTCTACAATGAAAAGTGGATGTGGATGTCTGATATCTGTCAGGTGTTGAGCAACTTTGAGGAGTCAACACAGATGGTCAGCGGCGATGCCGCCATTATCAGCCTCACCATCCCGCTGCTTTGCCTGTTGAAAAACTCACTGCTCACCATGAAGTCAGAAGCTTTGCGCTTGTCACAGGAGATGGGGGAAGAAGATATGTCGCTTGATAGCCAGAGCACCCTCCGGTCTGTTTCTCAGCATCTCAGCGTATTGGAGGAGGGGGATGAGGAGGAAGAGGAGGAGAATGTTGGCGAGACAGAAGAGGGTACCAATGCTCAGTCCTTCTTAACTCTTGAGTGTGTATGGGCTGAAGAGGAGGACTTGGAGGAGGAGGAAATGGAGAGTCAGGCCAGTGAGGAGAGGGAATTCTTGCATGTTGGGACTCTGGCGCACATGGCAGACTTGATGTTAGGCTGCCTATCCCGTGACCCTCGCGTTAGAAGCATTTTTTCAAACACCGATTACTGGGTGTTCACTCTCCTGGACCCAAGGTACAAGCAGAACCTTTTCCACTCTCATCCCTGTAGAGGAAAGGAGTATGAGAGTGAATCAATATAAACAGGCCCTGGTGCACAAGCTGAAACAATCCTTCCCATCTGACGCCGCTAGTGGCAGAGGGCGTGGTTCTGTGGGCCAAGTAGCGGGAGAGAGGAGGCGAGCAGGCAGCTTGTCCAGCACTGGCAGGGGAACACTCTCCAAGGCCTTTGCCAGTTTTATGTCACCCCAGCAAGACATTGTCACCTGTCCCCAGTCTAGGCAGAGTAGGGGGGAGCTGTACAGAAAGATGGTGAGTGAGTACCTAGCCAACCATACCAATGTCCTGCGTGTTCACTCTGCTTCATACAACTACTGGGTTTCAAAGCTGGACACGTGGCCTGAACTGGCGCTGTACGCCTTGGAGGTGCTGGCCTGCCCTGACGCTAGCGTGTTGTCAGAGCGGGAATTCAGTGCAGCTGGTGGCGTCATCACCGATAAGCGCTGACAGGCTGACTCTTATTAAAATGAACAAAGCCTGGATTTCACCGGAATTCAAATCTCCTCCGGGGGAAAGCAGCTAAAGAATAAGATTCCTTATGTATCCGATTCCTCTCCTCTACTCCTCCTCCTCCTCCTTCTCTTCATTGCCAAACGCTGACCCAAAAGGGAATTTTTTAGAGGGCCAACTGGCAATCTTTAATGTTTCCGGAGGGCCACCTACAGGCCCTCTCTCCAAACAATTTTTCAGGATCGTCAACCACAGACACTAAAACATTTTTTTTTCGTAGGGTCGACTTCTGACACTCCAAAAAAAATTTTTTGGGAGGCTCACCTACACAGTGGCGCACCCACAGGGGGGGTCCAGCGGGTCTGGACCCCCCCTAGAACGATAAAGAAATTTTTTTTTTTTTTTTAATGCTTCAGGGCCGCACCGCAATCGCCACAGGCGGCGCGGCCCTGATCCTTACTGCGGGCGGCGGCAGGCGGCAGCGTGACTCTCCCAGTCCCTCCCAGAGTTCCCCCGGCCGGTCCGCCATCACACCTCGCTCCAGGCCAGCACAGCCATCCAGCCGGCTGACCGACCACCCTGCTGCGAGCAAGAAAACATGGGTAAGTCTCACACAGTCTGTGCCCCCCCTGCCTTGTATTGTGCCCCCCCCCCTGCCCTGTATTGTGGCCCCCCCCTGCCCTGTATTGTGGCCCCCCCTGCCCTGTATTGTGCCCCCCCTGCCTTGCATCGTGCCCCCCCCCCCCTGCCCTGTATCGTGCCCCCCCTGCCCTGTATCGTGCCCCCCCTGCCCTGTATCGTGCCCCCCCCCTGCCCTGTATCGTGCCCCCCCCCTGCCCTGTATCGTGCCCCCCCCCCTGGCCTGTACCGTGCCCCCCCCCTGGCCTGTACCGTGCCCCCCCCCCTGGCCTGTACCGTGCCCCCCTGGCCTGTACCGTGCCCCCCTTGGCCTGTACCGTGCCCCCCTGGCCTGTACCGTGCCCCCCTGGCCTGTACCGTGCCCCCCTGGCCTGTACCGTGCCCCCTGGCCTGTACCGTGCCCCCCTGGCCCTGTTACCGTGCCCCCCTGCCCTGTACCGTGCCCCCTGCCCTGTACCGTGCCCCCTGCCCTGTACCGTGCCCTCCTGGCCCTGTACCGTGCCCTCCTGCCCTGTACCGTGCCCTCCTGCCCTGTAACCGTGCCCTCCTGCCCTGTACCGTGCCTCCTTCCCTGTACCGTTGCCTCCTTTCCTGTACCGTGCCTCCTGCCCTGTACCGTGCCTCCTGCCTTGTACCGTGCCCCCTGCCCTGTACCGTGCCGTGCCCCCTGCCCTGTACCGTGCCCCTGCCTGTACCGTGCCCCTCCTGTACCGTGCCTCCTGCCCTGTACCGTGCCTCCTGCCCTGTACCGTGCCTCCTGGCCTGTACCGTGCCCCCTTGGCCTGTACCGTGCCCCCCTGGCCTGTACCGTGCCCCCCTGGCCTGTACCGTGCCCCCCTGGCCTGTACCGTGCCCCCTGCCCTGCACCGTGCCTCCTGCCCTGCACCGTGCCTCCTGCCCTGCACCGTGCCCCCTGCCCTGCACCGTGCCCCCTGCCCTGCACCGTGCCCCCCTGGCCTGCACCGTGCCCCCTGGCCTGTACCGTGCCCCCCTGCCCTGTACTTTGCCTCCCTGCCCTGTACTTTGCCTCCCTGCCCTGTACTGTGCCATTTCTTTACTGGCATTTTGGCACTATATTGGCATAATTTGGGGGCACTATGGGGGCACCTGGTGGCTCTAAAGGGGCATTTTGTTTACTGGCACATTATAGGGGGGCACGATAGAGGAGATTGGCACTATGGGGCATGTGGTGGCACTATAGGGGCCTCATTTGAGGGTATCTGGTGGCTCTAAAGAGTCACTTTTTTACTGCCACATTATGGGGGGGCACTATGGCATCTGGCACTAAGGGGTAATTTTTTTCTGTCACATTATGGGAGGTACTATAGGGCAGAGCAGCACTATAGGGGCATCATTTGCAGACACTATGGGGGCATCTGGTGGCTCTAAAGGGGCATTATTTACTGGTAAATTATAGGGGGCACTATGGCATCTGGCACTAAGTGGGCAATTTTTACTGGCACGTTATGGGGGAGAGGAGCACTATAAGGGATGTGAAGGGCAGTAAGAAGGGGCATATTATGGGGAACACTATGGGGGAGAGGAGCACTATGAGGGCATTTACTGGGGCACTATATAGGGGTATTTTATACTGGTATACATTATGGGGACATTAGCTCAACTGCGGGCACTAAGCTGGGGTGTTACTGTGAGCTTTACTACTACTGGGGGGCTATGGGGAACATGATGTCTAGTATGGGAACTATGGGGACATTATATCATTAGTGTAGGTGCAGTTATTTTTTAGAGCACTGTGTGCCAATAACTGTTGTAGGGGGCACTATCTGTGTGGTAGTAGTATTTTTCAGGGGACAGTTTCTGCAGTATAGTATTGGGGGAGCACAGCGGGCACAGTATTGGGGGTGGCAGGATGAGGTGTTCAGAAGATGTAAAGATGATGGAAATGTGGGAAACTAATGTCTGTTTGTATCTCTGCAGAGACGAGAGATGGCTGAAAAATCTTCATGGCGGTCTGGTCCGAATGGAGAAGATGAGGAAAGAGAACGTCTACAACAAAGGTGACATCACTGGATGTAAGAGGTATGTGGGGCGCTGTGTAGGAGAGGAGATGCTCCGGCTCCTCCCTCTGCCATTTACAGAAGGAGGATTCAGAGCTGGGTGAGGATGACCAAAGGGGGTCAGCAGGGCACAGGCAGGTGGCAGATGGTGGGGGGGGCGCACAGGCTTTGAGCAGGATCTGGGGAGGGAGGAGAGTGGAGGATCTTCCTGGCTGTGTGTAGCCTGCTGTTGTATATTGTATAATGTGAAGCAGGCAGTGCAGCCAGGACACGTCCTCCCCTCTCCATATGATGTATAAAACTGGGCCTCATATTTCAGCTGTAGTGTTTGTTGGGAGTGGCCTATTAGATATGGGAGGGGCTTATAATAATGGGCGGGGCCTATTTTCGCCGCGGCGCGCTGCGCGCGCCGCACTTCACTCTTGCAGTAGTATGTTTGATATATGGGCGTGTCACAAAAATAGCCCTGCCCACAAGACGCCACACCCCCTTTTCCTTTTCGGACCCCCCCTAGAAAAAATTCCTGGGTGCTCCCCTGCACCTACAGCCATTTGACTGCAATCTCAGTCGGACAAAGGCACTGGTGGTGTCACCGCCATGCTGTGTCAAGCTAAATTTTTGGGTGGTTCACCTGCTACCTCAGTCTAACTCGATCACTCTGTAGTCACAGCCGTACAGGGCCACGATAAATTTTAATGTGCTTCGCCTGCTCCCGCAGTGTGACTCGGTCACTCTGTTGTCACAGCCATACAGGGCCACGATAAATTTTAATGTGCTTCGCCTGCTCCCGCAGTGTAACTCGGTCACTCTGTAGTCACAGCCATACAGGGTCACGATAAATTTTTATGTGCTTCACCTGCTCCCGCAGTGTAACTCGGTCACTCTGTAGTCACAGCCATACAGGGCCACGATAAATTTTAATGTGCTTCGCCTGCTCCCGCAGTGTAACTCGGTCACTCTGTAGTCACAGCCATACAGGGCCACGATAAATGTTTATGTGCTTCGCCTGCTCCCGCAGTGTATCTTGGTCACTCTGTAGTCACAGCCATACAGGGCCACGATAAATTTTTATGGTCTGGGTGAGCACAATTGCCCAAATTCTGTTGCCCGAGAATTTGGGGTAATGGTGGGATTAGGCAGCCTCAGAGGCATCCATGCATGCTGCCCCTTCTGTTTCCTGTCCATTTCCGTGGTGTTTCCATCATTTTCTGAGGTTTCCAGGTTTTCACCCAGCCTTTCCTAGGCAGAGCCTTGTCCCCTGCAAAAAATGCTCGAGCCTCCCATTGACTTCAATGGGGTTTGTTATTCGAATCGAGCACCCGAGCATCGGGAAAAATTCGATTCGAATAACGAGCACCCGAGCATTTTAGTGCTCACTCATCTCTAATAGTGAAGCATAATAGGAGCAAAATCGCTCCGCTATGTCCTGTGTGGATGAAGCTAGGGAGCCAGTAGGATTTTTTATGGCATGTATGTACTGTGCATCTGTGCGTTTTTTAATGAGATGTGTCATTAATTTATTTCCTTTACCATGCATATACTGTTTAAACTTAGTATATTGGTAGGCTTTGGCACATTTAATGTTGAGCAGTTCTTTTAGCTGTTGTCTTAAAGAAAGAAGTTCATCCTGGGCAGTTTGCACTTTAGACCTTTTCTGCAAAGTTTCAATAGTTGCAATTTGACATAGAAGGGAATTGAGTTTTTTCTGTCTATCCTTTTTTATTCTAGACCCTAGTGCAATGAATTCACCGCGTATGAATGCCTTGTGGGCTTCCCAGACTATGGTCTGAGATGTGTCAGATGGCTTATTATCTTGAAAATAAAGGGACAACTTTTTGGAGATATCTGTAATATGTTTATCAGTATCTAGAAGTGTTTCATTTAACCGCCAGATCCATTCCCTTACGGGCAAGGTGTTAAATGAGAGTGTGGTTGAGACCGGAGCATGGTCAGAGACAGTTATTGTACCTATTGCGGAGTGGCGTAGCATGTCAATATGGGTCTCTGAAAGTAGCACATAGTCTATTCTCTGATAGGACCGGTGCACTGGTGAGAAAAATTTATAATCTTTAGAGGTAGTGTTGAGTGTCCTCCAGGAGTCTATCAGGCGGTTATCGCGCAATAATTTTTGGATACCTCCTAGTGTTTTCTGGGTCTTTGTTGAAGTACCTGTGGATGAATCTAGAAGGGGGTTTAGTGAAACATTGAGATCGCCACCAATTACTTAATTACTTAATTAATTCCTTTAGCAAAGTCATGGAATTTGGATAAAGTAGTTTTCAACCATTTATGTTGATGGTTATTTGGAGCATATAGAACTGCTAGAGAAACCAAAGGTTGTCCTATTTTGCCTTTGATAAATATGTATCTACCTTCTGGGTCATGATGCTGAACAATCATAGTAAAAGGTACATGTTTAGCAATTGCCACATTCACTCCGAGGGCTGCTGATTGGTATGTGGAATGAAACCATTGAAACTAGTATGAGAGAATGTAGGGATTTTTCCTGGTTTTTATATGTGTCTCTTGTAAGAAACAGATATCTGACTTGTTCCTCTTTAAGAGGGTGATAATTTGTGATCTTTTCTGGGGCGTGTTAAGGCCTCTGACATTAAAGGAGGTGACTTTTATGGACGTTATGGGTAATTTAATGTTGAGATCTTGCTAGAGCTCTGGGAGATCATCCAAAATAACATACCATACAATACATGGACTAAAACAGTACCAGAAAAATATAGCTTAGATGTATATACTGGAGGATTGCTAATTATGCCATGCTTCACATATAGCAGATACCATAGCACAAGGAGCAATACTGTTTTGGCGGTCTTTGGGTTTGACCGCTGTTGAGGAGTATATGGAGGCAGGTGGTGTTGAAAAGTCATCCCAACCCGAACCCTCACTCCCATGCTTCTGTAGATATCTACATCTGCGGATAGCAGGTGTAAATATGTAAAAGCAAAATTCAATAATACTCGAAATATAAACAGCAGCGAAACTTGAGAACAAAAACTGGGTAGCGTGTGGTAAGAAGTCCCTGTAGAGGGGAGATGCAGATATTATAAGATACCACAAGTGATTATCAGGAGAGTCCATATCGATGGTCTAAGAGATGTAATCCAGACCATAAGGAACATCAGGTACAACTGGAAAATATCAGGAAAATGTTCATCAGATTATATCGTGTTAAGTTCATATCTAAATCTGTTAATAAACGCAGAAGTGAAGATATAGTTGGTCTTAATGTCTTGTGGATATGGCGTCTCTCAGAATAGTTCTGCAATATTCAATAGGTGCAGAGATTGGGAGAACATAAGAGAGCGGATACAGCTTATTCTAGGCGTCTCTTGCTATTAGGTGTTTTGCATTTGGAGACTACTTCCCAAGGCTCTAGGTTAGGGAGCTGAGGCAATTTGGATACCTGGATATCTACCAGTAGCCATGACTCAATGAGCAATGGTGAAATATCTATAATATTCTAGGTGGCTTCTAAATCCTGCGTTGTGCGGATTACATTTTTGGCCAAAGTGAGCCCAAAAGGATATAGCCACCTATATAGTATTTTAAGGTTTCTGAGGTGGTCAGTGAACGGCTTGAGAACACATCATTTGGCTAGTGTAGATGGGGCAATGTCCTGAAAAAGGAGGATCAAGGAATTACCATACCTTAGTTCTTTTTTGTCGCAGGAGGCCTGCAAGATGGCTGCGGTATCTCTGAATCTTAGTAGCCCACATATAACGTCTCTTGGAGGTTCTTCCTGCTTGGGAGCGAGACGCAGGGAACGATGTATCCTCTCAATATTGATGGCCTCTACATTTTCATTGCCAAGAAGATCCGCAAACAATCACTTAGCCACCGGCTCCAGCTCTTCAGGCAGCACAGTTTCTGGGAGTCCCTTAATCCGGGCATTTTCCCTGCAGCTCCTGTTCTCTTGGTCTTCAATCATGAGGTAAGCATAGTTCAGTGCTGCGATCTGCGTCTCACATGTGTGCACCAAGGCCGCGCTGTGTGTGACCACCAGGCCATGATTATGTTCGAGTGATTCAACTTGGTGTCCCAGGGTCTTCATGTCTTGTCTTTAGTCTCTAATCTCCTGGATCAGCGGTGCCAGGGCCTGGGATAAAGTAGCTTTGAAGAAGGATTTGGTAAGTGCATCATTGCCTTCAGTTTGTGTTATGTCACCAGCTCCTGACATGCAGTCTCCTTCTTCCTCCTCCTCGCCTTCTGAGTCATGTCTGAGCGCTTGGTGCGCCATCTTGTTAATTCGCGCCAGTGATACTGCCAGCTTTTTCCTCAGGAACTTGCCCATCTCTGCTTGGTTTTTCCTCTGCTTGGGAGTCCCAGGTGTGTCTCTGGATCTGTCTCTCCCAATCTTGACCATTTTGGTGTGTGCTATTTAGCTGGGAAGCACGGGTCTGTGAGGCAGGAGCTCTTCTCTCAGACCTCTGTCTTGCACTGTGGTTAGGCTCCGCCCCCTCATTGCAGGGTTTCTGACTGCCTCCATGGTAGATCTCATAATGGTATCCCATGTCTATATCTGTTCCATATATATGACAATCATTACATAACATGCTGTTTGCAGATAGAGCAGTGTAGTTGACCTAAGGAGAATCTAGGCCATGAGAAGATTATAGCTTATATCCACGCAAATACGTAAATTCAACTATGCTAAAGCCCAAAGAAAAAGTTATTAACAGATCATTGCTACAAGTTTGCTCGATTTAATCACCTCCTGCCCTTTGCTCCTTGTGTAAACTGGTCTTTGACATATGAGAAGCAGCAAAAAACATAAAAAATTGCCACCCTCAACAGGGGACATACTACTACAATGGAGCATGAACTAACTAATTAATGAGGCAGTCAACATGAATGGATATGTACACTTACATGCACTGTACAGTAATAGTATTGTTCCCCTAAACTATTTCATTACTGAAACCTCAAGCTGCTGCTTGAGGAAACAGGAAAGCATACAGGGCTACTGTTTTTATGTCATCAATGGGAAACTCCAAGGAACTTCATGATAAGTAATAGTGTTTACAATGGAAAAACCAAATCCAAGTAAAACATTAACTTATATCAAAGTTTTTAAGACATCACAGTAGTCATATGACTCTTCCAGCAAGTACTCTGCTGGTAACCTATTACATATCTGCTGTGCCTCCAAATAGTTGGTCTCCATGGAAAAAGCTGCAGTTATGGGCCAAACCACTGACTTTATTTTGTCTGAAAGACCCACTGCAGAATGGGAAAGCTACAAGGCAGCAGATTTTAGGTCTTAAAAGTAATCTCATTAATCACATGCCGCTGGTCTCATTACTATCATATGTGTTGGCTCATGCTAATCCCTTTTTCTCAAGACTCTGTACAATATTCTTTTGGTTAATTTTTGAGTTTTGAAGAAAAAAACATCACTAGAGTCCTTGTTATTTTCAAACTGTTTAAAATAGTAGTTTAAAAATTCCCTCCCATTGGTTATGTACCCCCTTGAAAGGCAATAGAGTGAAACATATTTTTCCTACAAACAGTTGTTTAAGTAGTTGATTAGAGATGAGCGAATCATGCAAAATTTTATTCGCCGAACATTCGCAGAACTTTTCCTAAGATTTGTATATTCGACGAATAGATTTGTAGAATTTGCGTACAAAATATACGTATTTATATGGCTTTTAGCGAACATTTGCGCACTAATAACGAACGTTCAGGTAAAAAGGTACGCAACCTCTTTGAACACGTACGCATAAGCGTACAAATTGCATACGAAAATGATGGGCTTTGCTGGAGAGGAATGGTGGAGCAGGAGGAACGCTCGGAGTCTGACCCCTGGCTTCATATGGATACTGTATCAGCAGATGACAGCAGATCATCCAGCTGAAACGGAAATGAGCGTGCCATCCACTGCACTACCTCATCCACTTTCTCCTCCACTACACTTTTGCGCCTCGGTGGGTTAGCCTGGTGGAACAACGGCCAAGTATTGCAAATACTACTAGTAGATGCTCCGGCTACAGGTCCTTTGGCACTTCTGCCCTGTGCCACCTTCTCCTTTTTTTAGAGCTTGAGGTCTGGCTGGAACTGGACCCCTTTTGCTTTTCCATTCCAGACATTTTTCAATTCACTCTGTGACCCTGCAGCTGTTCTTTGTCCCTGTATCTCCCTGTCTCTCCCTGTCTCTCTCTCCCTGCCTGATTAATTACTAGCCCTGAACTGGCCCTGCACTTGCCCTGCAGTATCCCTGATATGTGTAATATGGATTCCCAGAGCAATTACACCTCAATTTTCACAAAACAGGTCTCAGAACTTCACACACAGTGCTTCTGCTCGTCTCAGCAGTCGCAGCAGAAGTGGTGCGTCACTGGCTTACCGAGCCGGAGCCAATCAGAGCAAGCCCTGCCCACTAGGTCAGGTGACCGCTTTCTTCCTGGGCTTTTGCGCACGATAAACAAACTAACAGTAAAATTTCGCTAATGAATTGAATTCGTATGCAACAGCGTATAGAGTAACTTATACATAGCAATAGCGTATAATTTATAGGACAACTACGTAGCGAGTGCGTACAAAGCCGAAGCGAATCACCTAATATTCGAATTCGCTTTGCAGCTAAAAATTTCCAAGATTCGATACGAATCAATGAATCGACGAATAGATTCGCTCATCTCTATAGTTGATTAAAGTTTTTTTTAACCAACCACTTCTAAAGACAGACCTGAAGTAGATCACCATAATATGCAAAACTACAAATCTACTATAGCTATGATTTGGTATTATAATGTGCCTCAGTCTGAGGAGTACTGAAGAAGTTCTCAGCACCCAACGAGAAAAGTGGATCAACTAGTCATCCCCCCTCCAATATTCCAACTGCAGCAACGTTGGTTGCCTCTATGGAACATATGCTCTTGAACAGATACATCTACAATGATATACTATTCTTAAAACATACACATCTTACAAAAAAAAACACTGTACAAATTTAGCAAATTTAAACGTGAAACATAATGTGTTGAATAAATAATTGCAGCCATTTATGACTTTGATCGAATACCCATTTTATTTTGTGTCCAGGATGGCTAGAGTTACCGAAACAGCCATAGAAGTGAATAGCTGCTACAGAAACAGAGTAGCACATCCTACTAGGCTGCTTCGGCAACTCCAGCCACCCTGACCACTGCATTAGTACAGTATCTGAGCTCAGCCATTAATTGCTGATATGGGAATACTCATTAAACTTGACAGTTAGTTTGCTGCAACTGTGTATTTACATGTTAAGTGTTAAGTTATAGGGCTATACCTGTATCACCTGGCTTTACAGGTAGTATTTAGAAAGACAAAACTCATGTAAATTGGTTCATAGGCTTCATAGCAGAACATTAAAAGCGTTTTCCGAGATTTTAATACTGTTGATCTATACTCTGGGTAGGTTATCAAGTATCTGATCAGATCAGGGACCCCCGCCGATCAGCTGTTTGAGAAGTCACCGGGGGTCTTGTGAGTACAGAAAACCAAGCACAATGCCATACATTGTATTGCAGCGGTGCTTTGTATTGCAGATTAGCCCCATTTACTTATTTGGGGCTGAGCTGTGCCTAGGCTGCATAACTGATCAACATGTCACAGGCCTAGAAAAAACTGACAGAAGACCATGGCACTACTGTGAGCGCTAATGCCTTCTTCAAGATCTGATCATCAGGGGTCCCAGGTGTCGGACCCCAACCGATGAGATACTGATGACCTATCCTGGGGATAGGTCATCACTATTAACATCTCGGAAAAAACCTTTAACTGTATGCCTGGTTTAGTCAGGGTAGTGGCTCTCCTTTAAAAGACCAGCCCTGTGTGGAGACTTATTGGCAGTTGTCCATGATATGGAGACTTATTGGCAATACTTCATGGGAAAACAATATGAAAAGAGAGAAAATAAATCCATTTCACTAGCATCACCTTGTAGAACTGACTCCTTAGGAGTCAAAATCTGACTTTAACAACCCTTGAGACATGACAAGTAAAATTGGCAAGCCAAATATCCATCCGTAGTCAGCTGCTTGAGGTGCTTGCCCATCGTCAGTACAGAGTACGCTATTTGTCTGGTAAAACATTGATTCCTTTTGGATACATAGATGGTTTTAGTTGGGAACCTGACCTTTGCTCTCCTACATGTGAGATGTCTGCAGGATTTTCCACCACACACTTTGAAGCCTCAGGAATTATATGCTCTGTGAGTGAACAGTAAATCCTGCTAGTGACATTAATGGTTTTACCTGTGTGGCCGACAAGCTACAGTGCTAAACTAGTCTCCAGTGGATATATGGTTCATATCTGTAGGCTCATGCAGTACATGATTTAAAAATTCCATGTATAGTAAGCATTATCTAGGAGCACAAAGCTTTTAATATTACTTTATATGTGCTTTCCCTTTCAGACAAGCAAAATACCAACTGACTGATGATTTACCATTGGCTGCAGCACTTTCATGAGCTTTACTAATTTACTAACGGATAAGATTATCTAACATATCTTCTGGCCCATTGATTAGGGTTGAATTCAGCAGCACAGGGGCCCAGAGGATGAGGAGCCCTCGGGATGACAGTCAGAAGTAGTAATGGTTATCTCTCTTTAGTTTTAATACAGACATGTGTGTCCAGTAGATGCAAGCATAAGCCTCTTGCTGGTATTAAGGAGTTAAAAATGTACTTTCATATGGTAAATGTATTTCCTGTATTTTATGCACGTGGTGCTAGTAGCCTGCCCATTGCCATTACTAGATGGGGCAGTACCTGCCTCTCTATATGGAGATGAGGGGTTCATTGCCATCACTAGATGGGGCTGTAACCAGCCTCTCTGCCATCACTAGATGGGGATATAACCAGCCTCTCTATATGGAGAGGAGGGGTTCATTGCCATCACTAGATGGGGCGTACCAGCATCTCTATATGGAGAGGAGGTGTTCATTGCTATCACTAGATGGGGCGGTACCAGCATCTCTATATGGAGAGGAGGGGTTCATTGCCATCACTAGATGGGGCGATACCAGCCTCTCTATATGGAGAGAAAGGGTTCATTGCCATCATTAGATTGAGGCGGTACCAGCTTCTCAATAAGGAGAGGAGGGATTCATTGCCATCACTAGATGGGGCGGTACCAGCCTCTCTATATGGAGATGAGGGGTTCATTGACATCATTAGATTGAGGCGGTACCAGCCTCTCAATAAGGAGAGGAGGGGTTAGAACAAAGCAGTCAAAGTCAGTGGGGGACATTTATTAATAATTTTGCACCAGAAAAATCTTTACATCACAAATGAAAGGTCGTGATTTGTTTCACCTCATTTATCAAAAAGCTCATGCTATTTTTTAAATGTGTTTTTTGTAATTGTATACAAATCATCTGTCATTTAAAAAACAAAAGCAGCATTTGTATGCCGAAGATGCGACATTTAATTGTATTTGTGACAATGTATCTGTGCTCAACTGATTTTGAGTGTGCAACTCCTTTAAGTCCAATATACGACATTTAGAGGTCTATTCTGAAGATATATGCCACTTTTGAGGCGTATATCTGGAGGAGATTCTGTCGCACGCCAGACTCTGTCGCAGCAAGCTCATCTTATTCATCATTTTCTACGTCTGATTTAGGCGTTAAAAAAATGGTCTAAATGTAAGGCAGCAAGGAATCTGTCTTACATTTAGAATCGGCGGTGGATGCACTGAAGTTATGTAGAGACTGGACTTAATTAATGTGCCCCTTAATCTCTAAAATTGTGACTTTTTGAATAAGTCATATCTATCTGATCTGTCATGCACCTTTTTATCAATTTACACTATTACAGAAGCAACCTTAATCTACCACTAAATTTTGCACTTTTTAAGCTGAACATAAGTTGATAAATAAGGCGTAATATATGGAAATTTGGTAGTCCCACCTACATAGACATTCAAAACACTTTTCTGGCATGTTTCATTCAAAAAATAAGGAAGTAATAGTTTATATATTTGGGGCAAATCAAAACGCCATTTTTTTGGCACATTTTTCACCATAATTATGGCACAGCATAATTAGTAAATCTCCCCCAGTGAGTGTAATGAATAGACAGACTCTAGAGTTAGACATTGATGAGTACCAGCCCTGGATTAGGTACCAGTCAGAGCAAAGGAAGAATACAACTAGAGAATATGCCTTTTTACAGTGGTCTCTAAGGAGACTTTTCACAGCGTCCTGGTCTAAGTGCTGCAGGGGTCTCTGCTGCACGGTGCTTAGCTTGGCGCTTCTGCTCTCCTGCAGGAGTGCCAATCTGGCCTGTTTAGCGCTTCACATGCTGCGGGCAATGGCGCCCGCAGCAGGTAAGGCGCTGACAGAGGGAACAGACTACCTTTGTCTCTCATCGGAACCCTGCGATCACAGGGTGCCGATGTGTGTAAAGGCTTGCTGGGACCTGGTATAGGCTGCAAGCCTATGTTGTGTGCTGGTCAATGTCAGTATAGGACTGACATTAAAATGCAATGCACTGTTAGGGATAGTGCATTGTATTTTAAAAGCAATCAAAATATTGCCTGTTATAGTCCCCTTGTGGGACCATTAAGTGGTTAAAAAAAAAGGAAAAAAAAGCTTATTAAAAATACATAGAACATATGCTTTTTTCCATTGAAAATATGCTTTTCAATTAAATAAATTGCAAAAATAAAATCTCCCCCACATGTTGGGTATCGCTGCGTCCATAATGACCCACACTACACAAATATCATGTAAATTATCCCCTATGATAAACCCCGTTAAAAAATGGCAGAATTGCTCATTTATTTTTAATCGCCACCGAAAAAGCTTAATAACAAGCAATCAAAAAGTGTAATTTACCCCACAATAATACCAATGAAAACTACAAGTCGTCCTGCAAAAATCAAGTCCCAGACAACTCCATAGATACAAAAATAAAAAAGATACGGGTCTTGGGAAGCTGCGATGCAAAAAGATTTTCTTCCTTTAAAAAAAAGGGGGTTTTATTGCACAAAAGTAGTAAAACATAAAAAAATGACACCATTAAAAAGTACAACGTGTCCCATAAAGAAACAAGCCCTCATACGGCTACATAGACGGAAAAATAAAATAAAGTTATAACTCTCCTGGATGGCGATGAAAAAAGGAAGAAAAACGCTTGGTCAGTAAGGCCCAAAACAGGCTGGTCACTAAGGGTTTAATACATGCAAATGGACTTCTAGGAACAATGGGGGCTCTCTCTGCAACTGCAGCACCCCATCCACTTGATTAACAGGACTAGGCTGTGTAAACGTGGTCACGCCTGGCCCTTACTTCTCCTAAAGTCTCACACTGCACCATGGGCTTCAGTACCCGGCACAGGCAACGTAGAAGGAAGAAACTCGCCAGCAGTTCTCTTCTGTGTCTCTATTCTGTAGTGCGCCTGTGCAGATACTGAAGCTACAAATCTGCTGACAGATGCCCTTTAAGTCTCTCCAGGCAGACACCAAGATGAAGCATGGAGACTACAGTCTGGCAAGACACTGTGGACTATCCTAATGTTTATTAGGCTCATGCTGGTCACTGAGAATGTGATGAATTTTCCAAGCATTTGACAAGTTCCAATTTCCCATTGTGGTTTAAAAAGTCAGAGCCATGTTCCTTGGGCTGGCAGACTGTGTGAACGCTCCATTACTACGGAATTTCTATAGCTTAATGTCAAATGAAATGTGGTCAGGATGTTTTCAGTTGATTTATTAAATGTTTTCCAATGGTTATAGTTAAGTTACTGGCAATGCTTATTTTAATAGGGAGACCTGAATATTAATAATCCATACTATGATGAGCAAGTGGCAACAACCTGATAAACAGAATTTATAGGTATTTATATGTATACAATTTATTGTCTATCCTTTGTAGTACTAGTATTTTCAGAGGGACAGTTTCTGCAGTATAGTATTGGGGAGCACAGTATTAGGGGTGGCAGGAAAGGGTGTTCAGAAGATTTCAGGATGATGGAAAAGTGGGAAAGTAATGTCTGTTTGTCAATCTCTTCTGAGACAAGAGACGGTTGAAAAATCATTATGGCGGTCTGGTCTGAATGGAGAACATGAGGAGAGCGAATGTCTACATCAAAGGTGACATCACTGGATGTAAAAGGTATGTGGTGCATTGTAGGAGAGGAGATGGTCCGGCTCTTGTTCCTGCCATTTGCTTTGCCAAATTTGGGCTTTGGCCTGGTGAGGACAGCCTATGGGGGCCACAGGCCACGGCCGGATGATGGATGGTGGGGGGAACCACAGGCAGCAAGCAGGATCCAGGGAGGGACAGAGGGAGGAACTCTGTATGATGTGTAGAGGCGGGCTCCTCCACCCAGACCTACACACCTTAGATATTGTGCAGATTCTCCTCTACTCCTCTTTTGGCACCTTCAGGACTAGGAGGGAGGAAGTGAAGCTGCAACAGCTCCTGCCACAGAGCCACATGGTGGGCATTCTATGAAACAGAACTTGGTGGTGATTTCAGTCACAGGAAGGGAAGAAGAAGAAGTACAGTAGCTTTATGGTGGGGCCCTGAGTATTAAATACAGTGTATCTAGGTGAGACTCTTACCTTCATCCTCAAAAATATAATTTTAGCTGTATGTTTGTTGGGAGTGTCCTATTATATGTAGGAGGGGCTTATAACAATGCACAGTAAAATTTTGGGGGCTAAAATTTTGCGTGGTGCGCTATGCACGTCACATTTTTTTGTACTTGGACCCCCCTAGACAAAATTTCAGGGTGCTCTCCTGTACACTTTAAAATATCCCTCATGTCTTTAGATCTGCCATAACTTATTTGGCCAAGTTGGGATTTGATTTTATTTTAAAGAGGTTGTCCTAGTTATGGGAAAAAAATAAAAAAATAATATATATATATATATATATATATATATATATATCACTGTAAATTTGATGGACAGCAATATATAACTAAGTTAAGCAAGTTTTAGGCAAAAAAAACATATATTTCCTCATTTCCCTGGTTCTCTTCTGGTCTTTGTTTACCTGCAGTAACAACAATCTCTGTTAATACAAGTGCTACCCTGAGTGACATGTCTTCCTGCTGGGATACTCAGCAGCATGTGGTATGAGTAGGACTACAAGTCCCAGCTGTACAATGACACTGATGATGAACACAGGATCTTCCCCCTACTTATTTTTGTGCAATACTCTACAGATCTTCTCTGGTCTGTCAGTTCCTGTGCCCTGCATTTGTCTCCTCACTACCTTCACATTTCAGCCCTGAGTCTGTGCTGGCTGAAGGGGTTAAAATCTTATCTGTAAGAATCTAGGGAGAGAGCAGCAGCAGCCGGCAGAGCAGGGGGCGTGGCCAGCACAGTGACATCTAGTGTACAGACTCTTATCTGATCTTTGAGGCTTGAACACGAAACATTAGCAGAGCAGGGAGAGAAGCTGACATCATAGTTCATGTGACCCTCAGTGGGATCTGAGAAAGGGGCCACTGAAGTTAAAATAAGTGCACTGAAAAAACATTACATTTGCCTAGTTAGAAACATACTCTGCAACAGGTTATGGGCCCAGTGACCGAATAAAGCCCAGTGACCAGACGAGGCCCAGGCAGAACAAAGCCCCGAAGGGGAGACAGTGTGGCCAATGTGGAGATCGACATAAGGAAGCTTTCCAGAGACATCTCCTGTAGACAAGTAAGATTGTTCATATATAAAGGAGGGAGAATGGCCGGAAAGTGAGAGATTAAACTCTCAGTAGCCAAGTTGAACAATCACAATTATCAGCTATGGAAGTTTAAAGTGGAAATGCTATTATCCAGAGATGACTTGTGGGAGGTTACTGCTACTGAGAGGTCGCAGGACAATGATGAGGACTGGGACAAGAAAAACAGACAGGCACAGGCCACCATAAGCTTACTAGTGACATATGCCATGAGGGCACAGCGAAGGGCATGTGGAATGCACTGAAAAGACTGCATGAAAGATCCAGTTTAAACAGCAAATTGTTTCTGCTGCGGAAACTTTATAAAATGAGGCTTAGCAGAGAACAGGACATGCAGGAGCATCTAAACACCATGCTAGAAGTGATTGCGCATCTCAGATCAATTAGGGAGAATATAACAGACAGTCACGCCGTAGCCATGTTGTTGTGCAGTTAACCAGAAACATATACTGCACTGATCAATGCGCTGGAGACACGACCTGAGACAGATCTGACTCTAGCATTTGTAAAAACCAGGCTCATAGAGTATCAGAGAAGACAGGAATTAGTGCATGACTACACAGAAACCGACACCAGAACCGCTCTTAAAGCTAAAGACGCACAGTTACACAGAAAGGAGACCAGGGCGTGTTTTAGATGCCACAAACAGGGACACATAAAGAAAGACTGTACTATATGGAAAGCAGAGCAAATGAGACAGCGTCCCTCTTATACCAAACAAAAGGTCAAAGCCACAATCTCTGATCAATGGGAAGGAAACTGGAATGCCACATTTAAAGTGACAGGCAACCATAAATGTCAAGGCTGGTGCATCGACTCGGGGCAACCAGTCACATGACGAGTGATAGTTTTTTTTCACTGAACTTGATCTGAATAACAAAAAAACTATTTACCTTGCAGATGGAAGTAAAATACATGCAGAAGGATATGGAACCCTCGTATACCCTGATGATGCGGGACACAATTTAGCCATACCAGTGAAAGATGTGCTTTATGTTCCTGATCTAGAAGGAGGACTCTTATCTGTGAAGCGTCTAACAGCCAAAGGACTGACTGTAAAATTCCAAGGTGACAAGTTTTCTATCCTGGACGGCAAGCAGGCAATAGTAAGTGCCAAGCTGGATGATCATCTTTATCACCTCAACACAGTGAATGAAAAGGTGAGACTATGCACACATAAGCACAATGACTGTATACACATCTGGCACAAGCGCTTAGGTCACAGACACCCAGAATACATACGGGAACTACAAAAGAGGAATCTGACAAAGGATCTAACAGTATCCCCCTGTACAGTTACTGTTAAAGGGGTTGTCCAAGTTATTTTTTTGTTCTTTATATGTTTCTAACTTGTCAGGTATAACAACTTTCCCATATACTTTGTGTTTCTAGAGCTGCTGGTTTCTCAGAGTCGACTGAGGGTCACATGACCTGTGATGTCACCTTATCTCTCTGCTCTGTGATGTTTCCTTCACAAGCCTCAGAGTTCAGATAACAGTCTGTACACGAGATGTCACTGGCCACGCCCCCTTTCTTTGGGCTGCTATCTTCTCTCTCCCTGGTTTCCTTCAGATAAAACATTAACCCCTTCAGCCAGAACACACTGAGGGCTCAAGGCTTTATAACAAACAGTAGCTGCAGCAGTGAAAGGAGACAAATGCTGGGCAAGGAGCTATAGAAGAATTGTATTGTACAAGAACAGGTATGGAGAAATTCCTGTATGTATTAGCAGTGTCATTGTACAGCTGGGACTTGTAGTCCTACACATACAACATGCTGCTGAGTATTCCAGCAGGCAGACATGTCACTCAGCACTTGTATTCATTCCCTTTGCAGAGAGGGGGGGGAGAAGGGGGGGGGGAAGGGGGAGGGGCTGAGATTGTTGTTATTGCATGTAAACAAAGACCAGAAGAGAACCAGGGAAATTAGGAAATATGGATTTTTTTTGCCTAAAACTTGCTTAACTTAGTTATATATTGCTGCCCATCAGATTTACAGTGCTATATATTTTTTGTCATAACTCGGACAACCCCTTTAAGTGTGAATGTTGCATCAAATCCAAAGCTGCACGAGCAACACTTCCCAAAGTCAGTCAGAAGAGAGCTTGTAGACCACTTGACCTAGTCCACAGTGATGTATGTGGTCCCCTAAACTCACCTACACCTTGAGGCAATAGGTACGTACATTGTGACTTTCATAGACGACTATTCAAGATACACAGTCACCTACCTAATACAACACAAGAGTGAAGTTCTTGACAAATTCCAAGATTATGTAGCAAAGACCAGTAACAAGTTTCAGAGGAAGCCTCTCATACTTCGGAGTGATAATGGAGGTGAATTCACAGGACATAAGATTAGAGATGAGCGAGCATGCTCGTCCGAGCTTGGTGCTCGTTCGAGTATTAGGGTACTCGTAAGTGCTCGGACGAGTATCTCGCCATGCTCGAGGAAATGGCATCTCCCGCATTTTGAATTTTGGCGCCTATAACTCAGCCAATCACTAGCCAGGAGACTCTGCGGTACCCCCCAGCATCACGTGGGGCCTTACATGTCGATAGCAGGGGTTGGCTGGCCAGATCAGGTGACCCTGGAATATACTAGTGACGTCCAGCGGTGCTCGGCTCAGAGGCTGTCTGGATGTCGTTAGGGACAGATCTGCTGCGTTTCAGGGAGAGTGTTAGGGCCTGCATTTAGTTCTCTGTTAGGCAGGAGTGATCTCAAAAGAACCCAACAGCCCTTCTAAGGGATACAAGACACTTTTTTTGTCTCCTGGTTGGGCTGGCTGGCACTAGTAGTGCAGCTATCGCCATATATAACAAACTTTGTTTTTTTGTTGTTTTATCTCAGTGACACAAATCCATTTCATACAGCTGTGTGGAACCATTCTGTGTGTCACAGTTCAGCTGTCCAGTCACCACAAACCACAATCCGTATTTTCTGTCCAGGTGACCCATACTGTACGTCACGTAATCCAATACGGTTATTTGCTCTCACTGATACAGCTACATTAGAAAAATCTGAGTGCGACATTTTTCTGGGTTGCACTTAAGCAGACCAAGTCTGCCTAATCTAATAGTTTCAGTGTAATTGCTCCATACTGCACGGTACGTAATAAAATACGTAATTTTGCTCTAACTTATCCACCTATATATTAACTTGTTAAGATTGAACAAGTTTGTGGGTTTCAGTACAGCAGACCCATTTTTTATTTTTTTTGGTATATATAATACACTTATATAAGAAAATGTTGAACCCCAGGGCTAAGGGTCAAGGACGAGGGCGTGGGCATTCAATTACTGCAGGGGGCAGAGGCCGTGGTCCTGGGCAGGGTGAGACAGTACCTGCTGATGAGGGAGCAGGGGAACGCCGAAGAGCTACACTCCCTAGCTTCATGTCTCAACTTACAGGGACACGTGGTAGAGGACTGTTGAAACCACAACAGTGTGAACAGGTGATGTTGTGGATTGCGGACAATGCTTCAAGTAATTTGTCCACCAGTCAGTCTTCCACGCAGTCCACCCACGTTACCCAAGGAAGCACTCCTCTGGCTCCTCCACCTCAACCTCCTTCCCCCCAGTCTGCCCCCTCCCAGGAAAATTTGGAATGCGATCCGGCATACTCTGAGGAACTGTTTTCTGGACCCTTCCCAGAGTCACAAACCACTTCTCAGGTTGCTACTGACCTCTTTCCCGATGCCCAAGTTTTCCAACTGTCGCAGTCTGAGGGTGATGACATTGTTGACTTAGTGGAAGAAGTGTGTAAAGAGGTGTCGGACGATGAGGAGACACGGTTGTCAGACAGTGGTGAAGATGTTGTCAGGGCAGGAAGTCTGAGGGGGGAGCAGACTGAGGAATCGGAGGATGACAAGGTGACTGACCCAAGCTGGGTTGATAAGCCGAGTGAAGACAGTGCTTCTGAGGCGGAGCTGAGTGCTGCACCAGAACAGGTTGGAAGAGGCAGTGGTGTGGCCAGAGGGAGAAGCAGGGCCAGAGCTGGTGCATCAGCAGCAACTGTTTCACGTAGTGAAGCTCCCGTGGCAAGGCCTAGATGTTCGCAAGTCTGGAGGTTCTTTAAAGAAAGTGAGGATGACCGACGGACTGTGGTGTGCAACCTGTGCCACACCAGGATCAGCAGGGGTGCCACCACTACTAGCCTAACCACCACCAGCATGCGCAGGCATATGAGTGCTAAACACCCCACTCAATGGAACCAAGGCCATTCACCTCCTGCGGGTCACACCACTGCTCCTTCCCCTGTGTCACTCGCTGCCTCTGCTAGTCAACCCCCTGCACGAGCGCCTCCCGCCGGAAAACCACACCTTCACCTACACAATCCTCCACAGCGTCCACCAATGTGTCTTTGCGCAGCGTTCAGCTGTCTTTACAGCAGACGCTGGAGCGCAAGATGAAATACACTTCCACCCACCCACATGCCCAAGCCCTCAATGTCCACATCTCCAAATTGCTGAGCCTGGAGATGCTGCCCTATAGGCTGGTAGAGACCGAGGCCTTTCGCAACCTCATGGCGGTGGCTGCCCCTCGGTATTCGGTCCCCATCCACCACTATTTTTCCCGAAGTGCCGTCCCAGCCCTACACCAGCACGTGTCACAGAACATCATCCGTGCCCTGACCAACGCTGTTTCTGAGAAGGTCCACCTAACCACGGACACGTGGACAAGTGCTGCCGGGCAGGGACACTATATCTCACTGACGGCACATTGGGTTAACTTGGTGGAGGCTGGGACCGAGTCTGACCCTGGGGCCGCTCATGTACTGCCCACAACGAGGATTGCGGGGCCTACCTCGGTCACGGTCTCTCAGATGTACTATGCCTCCTCCTCCGACCCCTCCTCCACCTTCTCCTCCGAATTACCATCCGTGGGCAAGGCGCCTTCAGTCGGTAGCTCTAGGCGCAGCAGCTGTGCCGTGGGTAAGCGCCAGCAGGCGGTGCTGAAACTGCTGAGCTTAGGTGACAAAAGGCACACCGCCCAAGAACTATTACAGGGCATCACGGCGTAGACCGATCTGTGGCTGGCACCGTTGAACCTCAAGCCAGGCATCGTTGTGTGTGACAACGGGCATAACCTGGTGGCGGCTCTGCAACTCGGCAGACTTACACATGTGCCATGCCTGGCCCACGTGTTCAATCTCATAGTTCAGCGTTTCCTCAAGACATACCCCAATCTGTCTGATTTGCTCACCAAGGTGCGCCGCATCTGTGCGCATTT
The DNA here is from genome assembly GCA_900303285.1 of Rhinella marina. Lineage (NCBI taxonomy): Eukaryota > Metazoa > Chordata > Amphibia > Anura > Bufonidae > Rhinella > Rhinella marina. The sequence continues at coordinate 39,288 of ONZH01026764.1, forward strand.
CCGCAAGTCGACCACAGATGCTGCCACTCTCAGGGCAGCGCAGCGCCGCCTACAACTGCCCAGTCACCGACTGTTGTGTGACGTGCCCACAAGATGGAATTCGACATTAAACATGTTATCCAGAGTTTACCAGCAGCGCAGAGCGATTGTAGACTGCCAGATGTCAACTTCCACCAGAACTGGTAGTCAGGTTAGTCAGATTCCTCAAGTCTACAATGAGGAGTAGACGTGGATGTCTGATATCTGCCAGGTGTTGACCAACTTTGAGGAGTCAACACAGATGGTCAGCGGCGATGCCGCCATTATCAGCCTCGCCATCCCGCTGCTTTGCCTGTTGAAAAACTCACTGCTCAGCATGAAGTCGGAAGCTTTGCGCTTGTCACAAGAGAACCGGTGGAGGAAGATATGTCGCTTGATAGCCAGAGCACCCTCCGGTCTGTTTCTCAGCGAGGATCGGAGGAGGGGGATGAGGAGGAAGAGGAGGAGAATGTCGGCGAGACAGAAGAGGGTACCAGTGCTCAGTCCTTAACTCTTGAGCGTGTATGGGCTGAAGAGGAGGAGGAGGAAATGGAGAGTCAGGCCAGTGAGGAGAGGGAATTCTTGCGTGTTGGGACTCTGGCGCACATGGCAGACTTCATGTTAGGCTGCCTAGCCGTGACCCTCGCATTAGAATAATTTTTTCAAACACCGATTACTGGGTGTTCACTCTCCTGGACCCACGGTACAAGCAGAACCTTTCCACTCTCATCCCTGTAGAGGAAAGGAGTATGAGAGTGAATCAATATCAACAGGCCCTGGTGCACAAGCTGAAACAATCCTTCCCATCTGACGCCGCTAGCGGCAGAGGGCGTGGTTCTGTGGGTCAAGTAGCGGGGGAGAGGAGGCGAGCAGGCAGCTTGTCCAGCACTGGCAGGGGAACGCTCTCCAAGGCCTTTGCCAGTTTTATGTCACCCCAGCAATACACTGTCACCTGTCCCCAGTCTAGGCAGAGTAGGGGTGAGCTTTACAGAAAGATGGTGAGGGAGTACCTAGCTGACCATACCAATGTCCGGACTGATCACTCTGCTCCATACAACTACTGGGTTTCAAAGCTGGACACGTGGCCTGAACTGGCGCTGTACGCCTTGGAGGTGCTGGCCTGCCCTGCCGCTAGCGTGTTGTCAGAGCGGGTATTCAGTGCAGCTGGTGGCGTCATCACCGATAAGCGTACACGCCTGTCAACTGACAACACTGACAGGCTGACGCTTATTAAAATGAACAAAGCCTGGATTTCACCGGAATTCAAATCTCCTCCGGGGGAAAGCAGCTAAAGATTAACATTACTTATGTATCCGATTCCTCTTCTCTACTCCTCCTACTCCTCCTCCTCCTCCTTGTCGTCTTTGCCTAACGCTGACCCAAAACGCAATTTTTTAGAGGGCCAACTGGCACTCTTTTACGACAATTTTTCCGGAGGGCCCCCTACAGGCCCTCTCTCCAAACAATTTTTCCGGAGGTCCACCTATAGGCCCTCTCTCTAAACAATTTTTCCGGAGGTCCACCTACAGGCCCTCTCTCCAAACAATTTTTCTGCAGTGTCAACTACAGACAGTGTAAAACAATATTTCAGGAGCGTCAAACAGACAGTCCAAAACAATTTTTCAGGAGGCGCAAGTACCAACATTTAAAAATAATTTTTTTTGCTGAGGGTCGACTTTATGTACTCCGAAAAGAAAAAAAATTTTGCAGGCTCAACAAAAGCCATTTCACTGCATTCTCAGTCGGACAAAGTCATTGGTGGTTTAACCGCCATGCTGTGTCAGGCTAAATTTTTGGGTGCTTCACCAGCTACCTCATCTAACTTGGTCACTTGTTGGTGTCACCGCCATGCTGTGTCAGGCTTATGCCTGCATCGTGTGGCTGGGGATAGGAGAGCAGTGCCAGCATGGGCATGGGTGATGGACCTTCGTTGCACCTAGTTGGGTGCTTCCCTAACATGTGATGGGCATGTGCCTCGCCTTTCTTGGTCTAGGTGAGCACACTTGCCATGAGGGTAACCACCAGGCAGTTGCAGGAGAATTTGGGGTAATGGTGGGATTAGGCAGCCTCAGAGGCATCCATGCATGCTGTCCCTGCTGTTTCCTGTCCATTTCCGTGGTGTTTCCATCATTTTCTGATGTTTCCAGGTTTTCACCCATACTTCCCTAGGCAGAGCCTTGGTCCCCTGCAAAAAATGCTCGAGTCTCCCATTGACTTCAATGGGGTTCGTTACTCGAAATGAGCATCCGAGCATTGGGAAATGTTCGTCTTGAATAACGAGCACCCGAGCATTTTAGTACTCGCTCATCTCTACATAAGATACAAGAGTATTTAAAACTGAATGGAATAGAACATCAAAAGACAGCCCCATACACACCAGAGCAAAATGAGGTAGCTGAAAGAAGGAACAGAACTCTGACTGAAATGATCAGATGTATGCTGACAGACTCTGGACTACCACAAAAATACTGGGGTGAGGCGGCAATGACAGCCACAGATTTGCAGAACAGACTTTTTTCTAGAACAGTGGAGAAAACTCCATATGAACTGTGGCACAATGAGAAACTAAGTGTAAAACACCTCAGAGTTTTTGGATGCAAAGCGTTCATCTACATTCCAGAAGAAAATGCCACAAACTCCAAAACAGAGCATTGAAGGTGTATTTGTTGGATACAGTGACAATGTTAAGGGTTACAGAATCCTAAATCCCAAAAACAGACAAAGGTTACCATTAGCAACAGCATAACTTTTGTTGAAGATCTGAGAGACAATGTAATGACAATAGAAGAAGCAAGAACGGAAGAGAAATCTGACACTGATCAGCCCACCTCTGTAATTTCTGAATAAACAATTGAAGTTAGTGCAGACTCTACCAGTACTGAAGAGCAGACACAAGCAAACTCAGACACAGAATCGAGGCGCTCAACGAGAGAAAACAAAGGTAAACCACCTGTTACGTCTCTCATACAAGGCAAGCGCCAATGCCAATGAACTTGCAAACTTGGGAAGACATATCTCAGCTTTCAGAATGGGAATCCAGTAAATGGATAGAAGCTGCTAAGAGATAAAATCCATGCATGACACTAAAACATGGACACTTACAGAGCTACCACCTGGAAGGAAAGCCATAGGCTGCAAAAAGGACTTTAAAAATGAAGTACAATGCAGATGGCACAGTTGAACGATACAAAGCAAGACTCGTAGCCAAGGAATATTCTCAGAAATATGGAAAGGACTATGATGAGATATTTGTGCCAGTAGTCAAAACACGCTACAATAAGGACTTTGTTGACAGTAGCCATCACAAGGAAAATGCAAATTAAAAACATTTTGATGTGAAAACTGCATTTCTACACGGCGAGAAAGAAAAATCTACATGGAACAACCACCAGGGTTCAAAGGTGAACAAAGGCCAGACCTAGTATGCAAACCTCACAGGAGTAATATGGTCTAAAAGCAAGCAGCCAGAGCGTGGAACATAAAAATAAATGAAGTGCTTACACATGAGGACTTTCAAAGGAGTAAAGCAGACCCCT
>ONZH01026765.1:0-61837 GCA_900303285.1 Rhinella marina
CAAGTTGTAAACATCTCAGACCACTGCAAGCACAAAGACATAAAACTTGCACGTCGATCAAGAGGAATCAATCAACACTGACCCACAATAGTATGTCCAAAACCATCATACAAATCCTCAACACCTACACGACATAACAGGGAGGCAGCCTCATTTTCAATGGTGCGATGTGACAATGCACGACGAGCCTGGCCACGTGATTGTGTTCTCACAGTTTGAGTGTGTGATCTGGATGACGGTGCCGAAAGTGGTAAGGGACTGATATCCAATGGAATGTCCACATCCAAGCTGTCATCAAAAAGTTCCTCTGAAGTGCCAGTTTCTACGGCTTCACCTACATTAATATCATCATTCCGGTTTTCCACATCAACATTACTTTGTGCTTCCGGAGAAATGTTGCCCTGGGAGCTAAAAAAAAAAATGCATCAAAAATTGCTCATCTGAATACTGTATGGGTAATTTTTAAGCTTGCATAAGAAAGACAACTGTATTATAAAGAAGATTATGTAAAAAATAAGCCCGCCATAAAAAAAAAGGGTAAATAGACACAAAAAACAAAAAAAATGGGGGGATGAAAGGGGTCAGGCAAGGCAAGCAGCTGCTGGCTAACGGAGAAGACCAAAAAAAAACATGATTCAAAATAATACATTAGAAAAAAGGCTCATGACACAATCAGTAGACCACATGATATACAGTAGTGTGCTGGTGGCAGGTCAAGAAAACACAACACAATCTAAACCCAGAATACCATGAATTGTATCATGATGTTCCCAAATGTGAAGGTTTTCAAAAAGGCAAAAAATAAAGCATTGTATTAGTCATCACAAAATAAAAAAAGGTATTGCAATGACATTTAGTCAACAAAACTTACTTTCGCATTTGCCAAGTGGGTACAAGAAACATTAGCTCATCAAAGTGCAAGTATTTTCGGCGACCAAGAGGCGACGAACCACTTCGTTCTTGCACAGCATAATCTTTGGAAACTATCGCGAGCAGACCGCCATCTATTTTTCACCATGCTTCTGTGGCATGAAACAAAAACCATGTTTAGATACTACACATAAAAATAAAAATTAAAAATAAAAAGAAAATAATCACCACATGACTTTTGCTCTTTTTCAGAAAAGACAGACCAATCAGGATACAAGGCTTGACAAATTTCCACCCAGGCGTCATCACGACTCTGTCGAACACTATAGTTTTTGTCTTTAGTATCCCACAAAAGACGCTGTTCATGAACCTTATAAAAACAAAAAAAAAAAAAAAAAATGGAAAGTATTAAAACAAAAAGGTGACACATAAACAGTAAGCACAATATGCCCAAGAACTAAACAGGCCAAATATTAGACAAGGGATCACTGCAAATGTGCATTGGATGTCAAAACACAACCAAATACATAGATAAGCAATGCGAGTCTAGGTATGGCTATCACTTGGATTGTGGGATGAAAAAGAGAGCACATAAGAGACAATTAATGCCTTTTTGCAAGGAAAAAATAGTGGGGCCTTTAAAAATCAAATACAATAAAACAATACTACAAAAATGAAGACAAAATGGCTGTAGTAGACAGTTTGTAAAAAAACTCACCAAAGAGATAAGACGAGATACATCAATCTCCATTCGGCTTAAGCGGGACATACTAGCATGCAAAGAGCCAGTTGAAGTACGCGCACTTTATTATGCAGCTTAACGGGGTCAAAAGGAAGTGATGTAACTTCCTGTCTACCCCGGAGCAGCATAGTGAAAATAAAGCTAAATGCACCGCAAACAACAAAGACGCGTACCGCACGAAGCAAAAACGCACAAACAATTAATTTAGCCTAAACGCATGAGTCTATTAACTAGAAAACATACGATTACCACACAAAGCAATATTACTACTTCACAAACGCAACGTGTACCTTGCGGAAGTAATTAGCCATTGACTTCTATTAATATTGAAAGTGCTGCGGTTTTTGACCTCAATCAAAAACGCATGTACAAACGCAACGTGTGCCATCACCCTTAAAGGGGTTTTCTCACTAATTACAAAGATTAGCTTTCATCATAAAGGGAAAATTAAAGACATTTTCTAAAGACAGTGGTCAGTCATGAACTATAGACAGTTCAGCAGGTCTCTCACTATACACAGGTTTCTATGGTAACCTGCAGACCAGAAAGACTGTTATCTGATTGGCTGAGAGCAGTGAAGAATGATGGGACTGAGCTCTGAGTGATTACCTGCAGTAAGCAAAAGGTACAAGTATTATGAGGACTGAGAAGCATGTCTTTACTTGTAATTGTGTTAGAGATCACAATCTCCTGCTCTGTTAGAGTAAGATAATATATGCTAATAACGGCTGGAGACCCACCAACAACCTGAGGAGACAGATTGAGTGCAAACTGCCTGTCAGCCAGTGAATCAACCTGCTGAGAAAACCCCTTTAAGGCAAGTACTTCTTAGTATATCTAAACTTTCAATAAACTGTGCATAAATCATTTGTCCAGTGCATGTTCTCTCTATATGCTTTATGTTTTAGTTTGCTTTTCCTCTGATGTGAAACACCTCGGGCCTTACGTATGAAAACTGTCTAGGTGTAGAAGGTTCTTTGTTGCCCATATAAACCAATCAGAGCTCTCCTTTCATTTCATATAGTGCTCTGGAGAAATGAAAGGGGAGCTCTGACTGGTTGCTATGGGTAACAAAGACATTCTTAGACCTAGACAGTTTTCATATATCAGGCCCTTACTGAGCTATACCCAGAGAAAAGCCTGATACTGAAAATTCAGAGTAAAGATATCCAGTAAAACATGTCATGACAAAAAAGTTTGTAATATATCTGTACTATTGATTTATGCAACGTTTGTTTAAAGTTATCTCTTAAAGGGGTTCTGTAGTTTTTTCAAACTGATGATCTACCCTCTGGATAGATCATCAGCATCTGATCGGCGGGGGTCCGACACCCGGGACCCCTGGCGATCAGCTGTTTGAGAAGGCAGCGGCGCTGCAGGAGCGCCGCAGCCTTCTCTGTGTTTACCGCAGGCCCAGTGACGTCACGACTACTATCACTGGCCTGGGCGGGGCTAAGCTCCATTCATGTGAACGGAGCTTAGCCCCGCCCAGGCCAGTGATAGTAGACGTGACGTCACTGGGCCTGCGGTAAACACAGAGAAGGCCGCGGCGCTCCTGCAGAGCCGCAGCCTTCTCAAACAGCTGATCGGCGGGGGCCCTGGGTGTCGGACCCCCGCCGATCAAATGCTGATGATCTATCCAGAGGATAGATCATCAGTTTTTAAAAGCTGCAGAACCCCTTTAAACATGCGCCATGTATAAGGGAGTCGGAGTCGGATTGGGAGTCAGAGTCGGGAGTTGGAGTAAGGGGAAATTGAGGAGTCTGAGTCAGAGTTGGGGCTTTGGCTTACCGACTCCACAGCCCTGCACAGCACGTTCAACCATCTCAGTCAGATGGACAAAAAAATAAGGAAAAGAACAAACAGCAGGTGGCGCTATACAGATACATTTTATTAAATAGCTCACTAAGCTATGCTAAATTTTTAATTACATGCAATTACAAAAGTATTCAGATCCAGGTGCTGGTTTGGAAAATGTAGAACATGTTTTGTGACAAGCCCTTTAATTACACAGTTGTACAAATTACAGTGCTCCCTCAAATTACAATATTCATTCGTTCTGAGATGCACTCAAAAAATAATAATACTCACAGAAGATATCAAAATTGCAAATAAACTTTATTAAAGTCGTACAATTTAATAAAGTACAATTTGTCCCACAAAAAAAGCCATATTCTGCCCCACAAAACTTTTTTATATCTGTAGATTTTATTGATTTTGAATATTGATTTAAGAGTGTGTATGACTTAAATCACTTTTTTGGGAGGTGATGCAACAAAAAAACTGACTTGGCCATTTTGATTTTTTTCTGTAACAGTGTTTACCGCACCGGATGAATGATCTTTAAAATTTTATTATTTGTTTTTATTTTTAATATGGGAAAGGGGGGTGATTTGAATTTGTATAGTTTTAAAATGGAGTACTGTGTACAGTTCTGGGCTCCTGTGAACAAGGCAGACATAGCAGAGCTGTAAAGGGTTCAGAGGAGGGCAACTAAAGTAATAACTGGAATGGGTGGACTACAGTACCCAGAAAGATTATCAAAATTAGGGTTATTCACTTTAGAAAAAAGACGACTGAGGGGAGATCTAATAACTATGTATAAATATATCAGAGGTCAGTACAGAGATCTCTCCCATCATCTATTTATCCCGAGGACTGTGACTGTGACTAGGGGACATCCTCTGCGTCTGGAGGAAAGAAGGTTTGTACATAAACATAGAAGAGGATTCTTTACGGTAAGAACAGTGAGACTATGGAACTCTCTGCCTGAGGAGGTGGTGATGGTAAGTTCACTAAAAGAGTTCAAGAGGGGCCTGGATGTATTTCTGGAGTGTAATAATATTACAGGTTATAGTTACTAGAGAGGGGTCGTTGATCCAGGGAGTTATTCTGATTGCCTGATTGGAGTCGGGAAGGAATTGTTTTCCCCTAAAGTGGGGAAAATTGGCTTCTACCTCACAGGGGTTTTTTGCCTTCCTCTGGATCAACTTGCAGGATAACAGGCCGAACTGGATGGACAGATGTCTTTTTTCGGCCTTATAAACTATGTTACTATAGTAAAAATTAAGTTTTATTGGTTAATCACTAGAAAGCTAGATGTAGAGAGCTCATATATTAATTGGTTTTGAGTTGTGTAGGGATTATTTTGAGGGGTATGCGCTATCTGGGTGCTCCACAGCACTATATTCTGGGTAAATGTTGCAGATCTCACCCTAATATGGATATGTAGCACAGCTACCACCCGGTGAAGGGCGTCTCCTGAACTAATGCAGGAACTTTTCCCTATCTTGACCATAAATCCCTCATTCTGAATCAAAATATTTCATGTCTGCTGCTCCGAAGCATTTCACCAGGATAACACTTATCACTGGCTCATCAGTGAGCAGTTCGGCAGCTTGTCTAGTGAACAGATGCTGCACAAAAGTCTTTAAACCCAAAGCCCAGCCTCCCACCAGATTAGACACACCTATGAGCCAATCAGATTCAAAGACACAATATGGACATAATATATTGTAAGGTACAATCCGACTGCTTTATTGGCGGCTATCCTGAAGGATTGGGTATTAGTTACCATGGAGAAATTCACACACGACTCCTGGCCATATAATCCCTAATGAGAATCATATAAGATCATATTATGAGACAAATACGGTCAGCGACTGAGTACACTATGTTGTTCAACTAAAGGATGTTCATAGCAAACGTAGGTAATTTATTACTATGGCTATCCTAAGTCCAAAGGATAACTAGCTGATGGCTAGGGGCCCGGTTAGGGTGGCCAGACGTGCGGTTTTAGGCCAGACAGTCCGGTTTTCTGGCTCCCTGTCCTCCGTCCATCACAGGGCCTGGACGGACACAGGGATGTCCACCCTTTCAGTAACTCTGAACTCTGCACAACACCTTTAAGGGCTCACGCACACAAACTGTTTTTTTCCCCACATATGATCCACATTTTTTGTGGGTCACATGTGCACTCATTCACATCAAATGGGCCGCAGATGATGCAGACAGCACACCATGTGGTGTACTTATCCATGTGTCCGTTCTGTGGTATCTACAAAAATATAAAACATGTTTTTATTCTTGCCCGCATTACAAACAAGGATAGGACTGTTCTATAGGCCAGACATTCCGTTCCGCAAAATGTCTGGGTTGTTCAAATCCGCAGTTTGTGGACCGTAAAACGGGCAACTGTCGTGTGCATGTGCACTAAAGTCTTTAACATGCAATCATCTTATCACTTCTCCTATAAACTGCAATGATTTAAAGAGGACCTTTCACGGTTTTGAATTACTGTAGATAAATACCTCTTGTCCCGGGGTACCCCCCGCTGATGCTGCCACTCTGCCTAGTTTTTTAAAATACAGCTCCTACTCCCCGCTGTGCCCGCCTGTAGTTTTCGCGCATCAGTACAGGGAGGAGGAGACGCCGGCATTTCTCAATGGGCGTCTCCTTCTCCCTGACTGTGCCGCGATCCAATCACAGCGGAGAGCGTCACAGCCAGGGAGAAGGTGAGGTTTTTTTTTCTCCCTGGCTGTGACGCTCTCCGCTGTGATTGGATCGCGGCACAGCCAGGGAGAAGGAGACGCCCATTGAGAAATGCCGGCGTCTCCTCCTCCCTGTACAGATGCTCAGTATTTACATACTGAGCGCGAAAACTACAGGCGGGCACAGCGGGGAGTAGGAGCTGTATTTTAAAAAACTAGGCAGAGCGGCAGCATCAGCGGGGGGTACCCCGGGACAAGAGGTATTTATCTACAGTAATTCAAATCCGTGAAAGGTCCTCTTTAACACTGCAGCCTATGGGGGATGCAGGGTTCCATGGGAACTTCTTTGTGGCAGGTCTCAGAGCCTTCAAAATGCCCAAATCTGCCATATGAACTAGACGGTTCCCATGATCCCAGCACAAGGGAGCCATTCTGGCTCCTTTAAAGGGGTTGTCTGGGTGTTAAAGGGAACCTGTCATCTCCAAAACACCCCCTGAACTAGAGTAAGCGATGTATAGTGTAAATGATGCTGAATCCAAATACAGTCATATGAAAAAGTTTGGGCACCCCTATTAATCTTAATCATTTTTAGTTATAAAAATTTGGGTTTTTGCAACAGCTATTTCAGTTTGATATATCCAATAACTGATGGACACAGTAATATTTCTGGATTGAAATGAGATTTACTGTACTAACAGACAATGTGCAATATGCATTTAAACAAAATTTGACAGGTGCAAAAGTATGTGCACCTCAACAGAAAAGTGACATTAATATTTAGTAGATCCTTTTTGCAAAAATAACAGCCTCTAGTCGCTTCCTGTAGCTTTTAATGAGTTCCTGGATGAAGGTATTTTTGACCATTCCTCTTTACAAAACAATTCCAGTTCAGTTAAGTTTAATGGTCGCCGAGCATGGACAGCCCGCTTCAAATCATCGCATAGATGTTCAATGATATTCAGGTCTGGGGACTGTGATGGCCATACCAGAACATTGTAATTGTTCCTCTGCATGAATGCCTGAGTAGATTTGGAGCGGTGTTTTGGATCATTGTCTTGTTGAAATATCCATCCCCGGCGTAACTTCAACTTCGTCACTGATTCTTGAACATTATTCTCAAGAATCTGCTGATACTGAGTGGAATCCATGCGACCCTCAACTTTAACAAGATTCCCGGTGCCGGCATTGGCCACACAGCCCCAAAGCATGATGGAACCTCCACCAAATTTTACAGTGGGTAGCAAGTGTTTTTCTTGGAATGCTGTGTTTTTTTGCCGCCATGCATAACGCCCTTTTGTTTGACCAAACAACTCAATCTTTGTTTCATCAGTCCACAGGACCTTCTTCCAAAATGAAACTGGCTTGTCCAAATGTGCTTTTGCATACCTCAGGCGACTCTGTTTATGGCATGCTTGCAGAAAAGGCTTCTTTCGCATCACTCTCCCATACAGCTTCTCCTTGTGTAAAGTGCACTGTATTGTTGACCGATGCACAGTGACACCATCTGCAGCAAGATGATGCTGTAGGTCTTTGGAGGTGGTCTGTGGATTGTCCTTGACTGTTCTCACCATTCTTCTTCTCTGCCTTTCTGATATTTTTCTTGGCCTCCCACTTCTGGGCTTAACCAGAGCTGTCCCTGTGGTCTTCCATTTCCTTACTATGTTCCTCACAGTGGAAACTGACAGGTTAAATCTCTGAGACAACTTTTTGTATCCTTCCCCTGAACAACTATGTTGAACAATCTTTGTTTTCAGATCATTTGAGAGTTGTTTTGAGGAGCCCATGATGCCACTCTTCAGAGGAGATTCAAATAGAAGAACAACTTGCAAGTGGCCACCTTAAATACCTTTTCTCATGATTGGATACACCTGGCTTTGAAGTTCAAAGCTCAATGAGGTTACCAAACCAATTTAGTGCTTCAGTAAGGGCTCATTCAGACGGCCATATGCTATCCACAAAAATACGGATCCGTTTTTTTGTGGATTAGATGCTGCCACATTCACTTCTATGGGGCCCTTTTTTCCCTTCCACAGCTCCGCAAAAACACTGAAACATGTCCTATACTTGTCAATGAAAATCAGGACGTGCCCCCATTGAAGTCTATGGGTCCGCAAAAATACGGAAAGCAATCAGTTTTTTGCGGACATGCTAAACTGTCCGCAAAAAACGGATCCATATTTTTGCGGACAGCATATGGCCGTCTGAATGAACCCTAACTCAGTAAAAAGAAGTTAGGAGTATTCAAATCAAGAAAATGATCAACCTGTATAAGTATGTAAATGGCCCATACAAAAAATATGGTGAAAAACTGTTCCAGGTAAAATCCCCTCAAAAGACAAGGGGGCACTGCCTCCACCTGGAGAAGCAAAGGTTCAGACTCCAGGGGCGACAAGCCTTCTTTACTATAAGAACTGTGAATCTGTGGAACAGTCTACCGCAGGAGCTGATCACAGCAAAGACAGCTGAGGGCTTCAAAACAGGCTTAGATAAATTCTTAGAGAAAAAGAAGGTCACCACATATTAAGAAATGTAGAGTCATGTCTTAAGGTTACCCGTCTCCCTCCCCTTCATCACTCCTACCCCCTCCCTTGGTTGAACTTGATGGACATGTGTCTTTTTTCAACCGTATTAACTATGTAACTATAAGGGTAACCATACTTTTGCACCTGTCAAATTTTGTTTAAATGCATATTGCACATTTTCTGTTAGTACAATAAACCTCATTTCAATCCAGAAATATTACTGTGTCCATCAGTTATTAGATATATCAAACTGAAATAGCTGTTGCAAAAACCCAAATTTTTATAACTAAAAATGATTACGATTAATAGGGGTGCCCAAACTTTTTCATATGACTGTATGTAAGTTTTATCTTCATACTCACTTCTATTCTGACGCTGTGCTCCCACAAACCTGCTGTAAAATGCACTCACTGGACTCTTCTTTGAGTCCTCTCCATTATATGAGTGAGAACCGGAGTCCACTGAGTGCATTTTACGTCAGGTTTGTGGTAGCACAGTGTCAGAATGCAAGCGAGTATGAAGATAAAACTTACATAACCAGACTCGACGTCACTTACACTATATACCGCTTACTCTAGTTCAGGGGGTGTTTCTGAGATGACAGGTTCTCTTTAAATACTGGATAGGTAATCAATATCAGATCAGCGGGGGTCCAACACCCCTGCCGATCAGCTTACCAAGCACTATGAAAGTCTCGAACAATCCTTTTATGTCCAATTATTATTTTTTGCATTTTCGTTCTTTCCTTTCTGCCTTCCACGAACCATAACTTTTTAAATTGCAGGACAAGTTATGTTTTACTTATATTTCCCATTGTGTGTATGGGAAAAGGGGGGGTGTTTCACTGTGCGCTAAAAATTACACGACAAGCTTATTCTGCCGGTAGGTGCGATTACAGTGATAGCAAATTTACATAGTTTGTTGTTTTCATTTAAAAAAGTCTACCAAGCTGTGTGAGGGCTCATTTTTGTGGCATTTTAGGGTACATATGACTCTTTGATTACTTTTTATTCCATTTTTTTCTGGGGGAGGGGGCAAGATGATCAAAAAAATTGCAACTTGACCATTTGTTTTTTGGAGGGAGAGGGCAAGATGACCAAAAATTAGCAAACTGACTATTTGTTTTTCCGCTACGACGTTCACTGCGCATGGTAAATATTTTTTAATTGCTTTGACATAGCAATACTTCTCACATTTACTTTTTATAGCATTTTTATTTATGTATACAATTGGAAAGCGATTTAAATTTTCAATAATTTTGTGGGCTTTTTTATATTTTTTTTTTTCACAGTACATTTTAGCCTTCAATCTTCTGATTTCTTACACCTATAGGATTTTAACAGTCTGCCTGTGTGGCTGTGCATTGGTGCAGCTTGCTATGACGGGTCTGGGAACCTTCACAAGGCCCAGGCTGTCACAGCAACAAATTGGAGTGCCGGGATTTCACCTCCTTCTCTCTTTAACCTCACAGATGTCGCAGTCACTGATATCAGAGGTATCTGAGGGGTTAAATTACTGGGATCAGTCATCTCCATTCCTGATCACTGCCAGCAGGTGGCACCAATGTTATGCAGACAGCCCTGCATGACCCTGCTTTATACATGCCCTTAACACTTATGATCTACTGGTACAAGAGGGTAAACCATAGCAGCGGATGGTTTAACAATGTCTATTACTAGCTGTATATATATGCTATTTCCAGCACATGCACAGCCAGTAATACATAGCGGTCATACCCTTTAAAGAAGGCATGCAGGATTTTCCAAGTGATGGCCTATCCTAAGGACCTCCCATTCAGCAGTAGCTCTGGAACTCCAAAGCTCTGTCCGCTGACTCCTCTGTGTCATGGACGGAGCTGTTGCTCCCATTAAAGTGAATGGATGGAGCGGTGTAATAATAATAATAATCTTTATTTATTATTCAGCGCACCAGTGTACTTCTGGAGCCAGCTCCCAGTGCTTGAGCTACTGCAGAACAGATTGAGAGACGCACATGATGTTGGATCACATAGAAATTCCTGGAGGGCCCCTTTAAGAGGTTAGCAGAAAAAAAACCCATACAACTTGTGATGATATAAAAACTAAATAGCAGAATACTTGTAACATCCTGGGCCGCCATTTCTAGCAGTAACCCCACAGTCACATTAGCAGAATCCCGGCCCCTGTGAGTGACCCGTAGTAAGCGCCTCGGGGTCAAATTTCCTTGGATGTAACCTCTGAGTTCCTATGACATCGAGGAAGGGAACGCTGGAAACACACTGCCGCTCGAAGTTCACATGTGTGCTTACTAAAAATACACGTCTACAACTATATTTGGTGTAGCCGGATCTCCCTCTGCCTCCCAAAATAACCCTGGCCGCCTTCTTCAGAACGGATCTGTGCTATCTCTGTCCCCCGTGATCTAAATTTAACAAGAACAGCTTACGTCAATCACGTGCTTGTATGCGTCATCGGCCGGCTCCGTCAGCCCCGCCTCTGGAATACATGACAATACAGATCGTGTCAGGATTGGGTCGTGTGACAACGCGGTGGTGTCACATGGTCATGTGAGTGATCATCATTGGAGCTTTCCTACTGGAAATAACTTTGTGTTTCAAGTCGCCGCCGATCTGGTTTTTAACACACTGCCCGTAAAGTGCCTCCTCCAGTTCTTATGACTTTATTATTGTTGTTCCTACTTTGATCGCTTCAGGGCGTCATTCTTTTGAGGGTTTACATGTAATTAGGTGATTTGTTTGCTTTTCCATTAATTACCGTAGTACTCCGCTGAGGCTGTGTTGTTTTCAGGACAGTACGTCATTCCATGGCGTCACAGTTTATCAGAGTGGAAGGTCTTCCTGGGAGGCCATAAGAATGAAGAGATGTTAACCACCTGGACTCATAGTTGTGCTATGTTTACACCTTGAGGATTTCTTGGATTTCTCAAAGAATCAGTATCGGATTTGCAGTGCTGAAACTGTGATATCTGCCATGAATTCACCCTCATCATTTAGTGGGATCAATCTCCTACTTCTCCATGCCTGCGGAATATGTGCAAATAATGAACACAGAGATTGCAGCCGCACACCGCTACCAGATAAAGCACAAAATGCCATAGTAATATAGAGTATTCCAAAGCTCATGCTATGCTTGTTTAATAAATCAGAGACTCTTGGCAAATATATTTTGTACAAAATTATCTGAGCCCATTCACCGAAATCGTCAAGGTGTTCTCTGCAGAATGGGAACCTAACACTATATCCTACCTGTTACATAATTAAAGAGAAAACAAAAAAAGAGGAGGATTATTATTAACAAATATCTCGGAGCTCCAAGATATGTGGTAATAGGTTAGAGGCGCCAGGTGAGTGGAGTAGAGGGAAAGGGATATTTAATGTTAATAGTATAATTAAAATAAAAATTTAAATAAGAATATAGTCTGAGAGGCTGCACACTGGTCCAAGTGTGTGATGAAATCGCACACTATATAAAAATTGTTAACAAGGTCTACACCTTGCTGTGGGTAAAAAATGGACTTGTTTATGGCGCCAGTCAATGGGAAAAGGTTAAATCAATATCAATAAAAACAATAATGTTGTGTAAAATAATTGGCATACCGCAGCAGTAATTAAAACAGGAAGACAAGTGAGTCGGGTGGAACCCCGAGGCTATATAGAATATATCTTCACATGCAAAGGAGATTTTACTCACTTCACCGGGGAGGATGTCTCGCAGATAAAGCTCAAGACACCTTGAGACAGAGCCTCCCCAAGTCCAGGTTCGCTTTGAAGTTGAGAGGGTCAAACGGCAGGCACACGGCAGGCTTCTCGTCAGATCCCTTTATTGTAAAACCATAGATGGCTACTAAAATCAAATCTCAACGCGTTTCGGGGGAGTCATTAAAAGCCCCCTTCTTCAGGAGAACATACAACAATAAAGGGATCTGACGAGAAGCCTGCCGTGTGCCTGCCGTTTGACCCTCTCAACTTCAAAGCGAACCTGGACTTGGGGAGGCTCTGTCTCAAGGTGTCTTGAGCTTTATCTGCGAGACATCCTCCCCGGTGAAGTGAGTAAAATCTCCTTTGCATGTGAAGATATATTCTATATAGCCTCGGGGTTCCACCCGACTCACTTGTCTTCCTGTTTTAATTACTGCTGCGGTATGCCAATTATTTTACACAACATTATTGTTTTTATTGATATTGATTTAACCTTTTCCCATTGACTGGCGTCATAAACAAGTCCATTTTTTACCCACAGCAAGGTGTAGACCTTGTTAACAACTACCTGTTACATGCCAGACTTGGCTTCCATATAATCAGGGGGTGTTTTGTTCCACATGCATGTAGTGTCCACTTTGCCTTTTGCCATTTCTGGTGCTTCAAAGGCCTCCCCTAGTTCAGGAGTGCAGACCCTAGCATGCATGCCGAATCACTCTGCTTTATAGTTGCACTGATTTATAGTGCACCTGCACTCTGGGATGTGCTGACTGAAATTTCTCTTTTTTTGTTTGCAAGTTTGTACTGGAGGTGTGGCTACTCCATTTAGTCATGCACTCCTGACCAGCCCATTTGCCCCACAGGTTGTTTTTAATCAGTCCAACTATAAAGACGAGTGATTCGGCATGCATGCTAGGGTCTGCACTCCTGAACTAGGGGAGGCCTTTGAAGCACCAGAAATGGCAAAAGGCAAAGTGGACACTACATGTATGTGGAACAAAACACCCCCTGATTATATGGAAGCCAAGTCTGGCATGTAACAGGTAGAATATAGTGTTAGTTTCCCATTCTGCAGAGAACACCTTGACGATTTCGGTGAATGGGCTCAGATAATTTTGTACAAAATATATTTGCCAAGAGTCTCTGATTTATTAAACAAGCATAGCATGAGCTTTGGAATACTCTATATTACTATGGCATTTTGTGCTTTATCTGGTAGCAGTGTGCGGTTGCAATCTATGTATTAACCAATCAGATTCCACCTTTCAATTTCCAAAGAAGCTCTGATAAAGTTTCCATGACCCATTATGCCTCCATGATATACAGGTTCGTCATGGCAGCAAACTATCACCATGTCTATAGAGTGCTGAGACCCGGCTGTTACATACAGCCAGGGATCTCAGCTAACAGGCTCAGGACGAACGAGGGAAGTCCAGAGCCGGTAATCTCTCTGATTGGCTAGTCTGTACAGACTAGCCAATCAGAGGATTAATTCGCCTGCTAAAGGTTCTTATCCTCTCAATTCGTGACTTAAAAATAAAAAACGCTACACGTTTGGTGTCACCGTGTCCGTAACGACCTGATCTATAAACGGATCATGTTATTTTTCCCGCACAGTGAACAATATAACTGGAATGGGTGGACTACAGTACCCAGAAAGATTATCAAAATTAGGCTTATTCACTTTAGAAAAAAGACGACTGAGGGGAGATCTAATAACTATGTATAAATATATCAGAGGTCAGTACAGAGATCTCTCCCATCATCTATTTATCCCGAGGACAGTGACCATGACGAGGGGACATCCTCTGCGTCTGGAGGAAAGAAGGTTTGTACATAAACATAGAAGAGGATTCTTTACGGTAAGAGCAGTGAGACTATGGAACTCTCTGCCTGAGGAGGTGGTGATGGTAAGTTCACTAAGAGAGTTCAAGAAGGGCCTGGATGTATTTCTGGAGGGTAATAATATTACAGGTTATAGTTACTAGAGAGGGGTCGTTGATCCAGGGAGTTATTCTGATTGCCTGACTGGAGTCGGGAAGGAATTTTTCCCCCTAAAGTGAGGAAAATTGGCTTCTACCTCACAGGGTTTTTTTGCCTTCCCCTGGATCAACTTGTAGGAAAACAGGCTGAACTGGATGGACAGATGTCTTTTTTCGGCCTTACAAACTATGTTACTATGTTACTATGATGGAATTGCAATTTTGCTCACCTCACTTCCTAAAAAATGGTATAAAAAGTGATCAAAAAAGTCATATGTACCCTACAATAGAACCAATCAAACCGTCACCTCATCCCGCAAAAAATTAGCCGTTACATAAGACAGTCGCCCAAAAAAAAGGCTTTTGGAAAATAGAGACACCAAAACGCTTTTATGTTTAAAATCGAAATAAAGAAAATGGACATATTGCCGCATCCATAAAGACCTGCTCTATAAAAATATCATGTGATCTACCCCTAAGGCAAATACCATAAAAAATACAATTAAAACTGCCAAAAAAAGCCATTTTTTGTCACCTTACATAACAAAAAGTATATTACCATGCAATCAAAAAGTCCACAATCGCCCAAAAAATAAAAAAAATATGGCTTTCAGAAAAAGGAGACAAAAAAAACATGATTTTTATTTTCCAAAAATGCTTTTATTAGTTTAAAACCAAAATAAATTTAAAAAAAATAGACATATTAGGTATTACTGCGTTCATATCAACATGCTCTACAAAAACACCACATGATCTAGCCTGTCAGGTGAATATTATGAAAAAACTGAAAATAAAAACTGTCCCAGAACAGCCATTTTTTTGATTACCTGGCCTCACAAAAAATGTTGAGTGATCAAAAATCATATGTATCCCAAAATAGCAGCTATGAAACTGTCACCTTATCCTGTGGTTTCCAAAATGGGGTCACTTTTTGGTAGTTTCCACTGTAGCAGGCAGTCCGCTCATACACTTAGGCCTCTTTCACACGGGCGAGATTTCCGCGCGGGTGCAATGCGTGATGCGAACGCATTGCACCCGCTCTGAATCCTGACCCATTCATTTCATGGGGCTTTTCACATGAGCGATGTTTTTCATGCATCAGTTCGCTTTGCGTTAAAATCGCAGCATGTTCTATATTCTGCATTTTTCCCGCAGCCCTGGCCCCATTGAAGTGAATGGGTTTGCGTAAATCACGCATTTATGCAATACGTGATTCATTGATGGTTGCTAAGAGATGTTGTTTGTAAACATTCAGTTTTTTATCACGCTCGTGAAAAACGCATCAAAACGCTTCGCACACGCACGGAAAAAACTGATGCAATCGCAGACAGACAACTGACTGCGATTGCGTGACGGATTGGTGCGGATGCGTGCGGATTTTCCGGAACGCACCCTGAACGCATCCGGACTGAATCCGTGACGCTCGTGTGAAAGGGGCCTTATGGGGTGTTTCTGTAAACTGCAGAATCAGGGTAATAGATACTGAATTTTTTGGCTGTTAACCAAGTGTGTAAAATCAGTTTTGAATAACCTAAGGCAGTGGTCCTCAACTCCAGTCCTCAGGGCCTACCTACCAGTCATGTTTCCAGGATTTTCTTAGTATTGAGAAGCTGATATAATTAGTGTCCATGCATCAGGACTTACCACAGGTATTCATTCTATAGGATACTCCCAAATCCTGAGAAGCAGGTGAGCCCTGAGGACTGGAGTTGGGGAACCCTGACCTAAGATATATAGTTTCTAAAATAGGGTAATTTATGGGTTGTTTCTACTATGTAAGCCCCACAAAGTGACTCCATAACTGAACCGGTCTTTAAAAAAGTTGGATTTGGAAGTTTTCTTAAAAATGTTAAGAATTGCTTCTAAAGTTCTAAGACTTCTAAATGTCTTAAAAAATAAAATTACGTTTACAAAATTATGCAAACATAAAGTAGACATTTGGGGAATGTAAAGTAATTATTTTGTGAGGTATCATTATCTGCCTTAAAGGAGTTGTCAGAGTTATGAAAAAAATACCGCACTGTAAATCTGATGGTCAGCAATATATACATAAGCTTAGCAAGTTTTAGGCAAAAAAAAATATCAATTTCCTAATTTCCCTGGTTCTCTTCTGGCCTTTGTTTACCTCAATAACAACAATCTCTGGAGTTTCCTCATGAATATTTGTGCCCCTCTCCGTGCTTTGTAAAGGGAGTGAATAAAAGTGCTGCCGTGAGTTAAATGTTTGACTGCTGGGCTACTTAGCAGCATGTTGTATGTATGGGCCTATAAGTCCCAGCTGTACAATGACACGGCTGATACAGACAGGAATTTCCCTCTACTTGTCCTTGTCCAATGCTCTGCAGAACTTCTCCAGTCTGTGAGCTCTGTGTCTGCAGGGTGAGGAGGGCAGATCGGGTGTCTCACACTGGCTGCAGCTGCTCAGCAAAGCCTCCAGCTCTGAGTCTGTGCTGCTGATGGTAGAGGGGGTTCATCTTTCCTGAAAAATCCAGTGGGAGGGAGACACAGGACAGAATGCAGTGCAGGGGACATGGCCTGCACAGTGACGTCTCGTGCACAGACACAGACCTGCTCCTCGGGCTTGTGCGCCAAACATCATCAGAGCAGGGAGAGAAGCTGACATCATAGATCATGTGTCCCTCAGTGAAATCTGAGAAATGGGCCACTGCAGATGAAGTAAGTGAATTGTAAACCCTTATGTTTGATTAGTAAGAAACATACAAAGAACAAAAAAATTACTCGAGACAACCCCTTTAAAAGCAGAAAAATTCAAATTTTGAAAATTGCGAATTTTTCAAAATTTTCTGTAAATTTAGGATTTTTTTTTTTAATGAAGGTGATTTATATCGACTCAAATTTACCACTATCATGAAGTACAATGTGTTAGGGCTCATTCAGACGGCCGTATGTTTTTTTGCGGTCCGTAAAAATGCGGATCCGCAAAAAATGGAATGCATACAGAATGTGTTCCGTATGCATTCTCTTTTTTGCGGATCCATAGACTAAAATGGGGCCACGGAGCAGAGTTTTACTGACAAACATACGACATGCTCCATCTTTTTTGCCGCTCCACGGAACGGAACAACGGTCCTGCTCACGGAACGGTTTGCGTTCCTATTGAAATGAATGGGTGCAGAACAAAACATATGGCCGTCTGAATGTTCCGTTATACCTTATGTCTGTGGAACCTCTAATCCTAGTTTTGGCTCACAATCACTGATGGAAGACACTGACTGAACACTGTGTGAATGAGGCTTTATTACCACATAAAGTGACACATGTCAGATTTTCAAAATTTGGCCTGGTGCTTAAGGTGAAAAATGTCTTGGCACTGAAAGAGATAAGACTGCCATACACATTCAATAGCTGTCATTTAGCCAATAACTATCTCCTCCCAACTCCCTCACAACTCCTCTGTACACCTCTATCTTAGGCTCCACCAAATGTGTATTTGTATTTAATGGGAAGAGAGGAGAAAGGCACTGCCAGACACTTCCGGTAGCGGCATGTCTCCCGGGATGACAAAAGGATTGGCTGAAAATATTCATTTCACAGATCCTCCTCTCCCCTCCGTCAGGAGAGCACCCCATACACATTAGACTGTGGGCTGAGAACAGCAGGTTCAGCCAACAATACACTAATTTGGGGGCCATACATGTCCAATGACTCTGGGTGATGGATGAAATATCTTTCGTCCGACTATCCAATCAAAAGTTCAGACACTGCCAACTTCTTTTCAGTAGATGACGAATGATCATTTTGGTTGACAATGTTGAAATGTTGATCAAGTTTAGAATAATGTGTATGGAGACTTTACAATAACATCTGCATTCCGGGGCTCTGTCACGTTTGACATGAATAGCACACGGAACCATTTATAGTCTTTTTTTAGACAGTCTTCACAAATCTTCCCCAGTTCAGGCCACAGGGGAACAGGTAAATCCCCTGGTGGGCCCCTGAGCAAGGTTATACCCTAGTCTGCCACCGTTACACAATTGGCACATGGCACGGTAGACTGCACTACCATGTCTCAACCAGCCTATGTTCATATAAAAAACTGGGCAGATTTAACAGGTTGCTCTAGTTATTATTATAGATGCATGTGGCTGAGAGGACATCTAGGCACAGAGGCAGGCCAGCCAGTGTCCTCTTTCCCCAGGGACCTGGCTTCTTATAGTCACTAAAGGGACCTCATGATCCATCATCTTGTATCATCTTGCTGCTGTAGCCTCTGTGTGCATAGGTACTATTTGCATGTAGCTTCTCAGTGAGCCCTAGCGACCTCAATCCAACACTGCACTAATTTGATAATGACCGATGCAGACTCACAACTAGGAATTTGAAAAGGAAGATTAAAGGGGTTTTCCGAGTTATATATATTGATGACCTATCCTCAGGATAGGTCATCAATATCAGATCGGCGGGGGTCCGACACCTGGCAACCCCGCCGATCAGCTGTTTGAAGAGGAGGCGCGCGCTGTATCAGCGAGGCCTCTTCTTCATTGTTTACATGCTGGCCATAACGGGGTAGTGGTGAGTAGGTGTAATTACACCTCACGGCCCCATTCATTTCAATGGGAAGAATCGCTTCCATAGACTTGTAGATTTTAGAGTAGGAAAATGAGAAAAAAATAATTTTCATCAGACCTCATATCAGACCCCCCATAAATTTCAGGACATCACATCAGACCCCCATTAGACCTCAGATCAGTCCAGTGTGCCCCCATCAGACCTCAGATCAGTCCAGTGTGCCTCGATCAGACCTCAGAACAGCCGAGTGTGCCCCCATCAGACCTCAGATCAGCCCAGTGTGCCCCCATCAGACCTCAGAACAGCCCAGTGTGCCCCCATCAGACCTCAGAACAGCCCAGTGTGCCCCCATCAGACCTCAGAACAGCCCAGTGTGTCCCCATCAGACCTCAGAACAGCCCAGTGTGCCCCCATCAGACCTCAGAACAGCCCAGTGTGCCCCCATCAGACCTCAGATCAGTCCAGTGTGCCCCCATCAGACCTCAGATCAGCCCAGTGTGCCCCCATCAGACCTCAGATCAGCCCGGTGTGCCCCCATCAGACCTCAGATCAGCCCAGTGTGCCCCCATCAGACCTCAGATCAGCCCAGTGTGCCCCCATCAGACCTCAGATCAGCCCACCCAGCCCCATAACAATAAAATAAAAACCTCTCTTACCTGTCCTGCGCCGCGGCTCCGCTCCGGGTCCGGCGCTCCTCTGGCTTCTAAGGCCGGCGCTGTACGCAGTCAGGACAGTGCAGCGCCGGCCCGGGAAGCCAGAGGAGCGCCGGACCCGGAACGGAGCCGCGGCGCCGGACAGGTAAGAGAGATTTTTATTTTATTGTTATGTGGCTGGGTGGGCTGATCTGAGGTCTGATGGGGGTGCTGCAGCTAAAACATACAATTGAGCGCTTCCATAATGGAAGCGCTCACTTGTATTCGCTTTATAAGACGTACTGCAAAAAAGTGAGTCTTATAAAGCGAAAAATACGGTAAACAAAACAACAGTTATACTTTAAACTGGCTGACTTTAGACTTGTGATAATATCAGCTGAAGCTGTCAGTCTTTGTCCCTTATTTTTATGTGCCTATATTTCTGAGAAAAACAGACTTTTTATTATGCAAATGAGCCTAGAGGAGCAATGGGGGTGTTACCACTACTCCTAGAGGCTCCGTTCTCCCTCCTCAGTTTGCACCCTCATAGCGCATAGCAACTCCAATCTAAAAAGTAACCTTAAATACAGTTACGATAAATTCCACCATGCCTTAAAAAAATGACATGCAACAGTTTGTAAGTTTGTTCCAAACAAAACAGGCTTCAAACCAAGCAGACACTCCAAAAGAAAGTGCAACAAGCTGCTAATTGATACTTTGCCTCTTTAGTCATGATCTTTTATACATGCACCAAATTTATGACAGTGGCAGATACTGGATGATAACTTTGGTGCATGGTGAGAGACTTTTTCTAACTTTATATCAACTATTGGTTGGCTTGTTTTGAGACTGAATTTAAAGGAATGAAGAAAATAAATTATATTTCCAAATACCTTTCATTAGTTATAATGGTTTGTTTTGTCTGGGGAGCAATCATCAGAGGAAATAAAATGGCTGCTGTTCTATCAGTACACACAAAACCTGTCCTAATCACACAGCAGGCATGGAGGTGGGGATGTGGCTAATGAGCAGCAGCTCTTGTATGTAGTCTCCATTACCACAGCCTCACATTACCACAGTCTGTCCTGTCCGTCCTCTCTGTACTTCACGTCTCCTCATGAACTCCATTCCCACAGAGACTTAGCTGAAGATCATTCAGGATGATAATCCCTGACAAGTAGGAGAGGAGGATGAGGCAGCTCTTTAGCTCAGTGTTGTGATTAGGACAGGTTGTGTGTGTACTGATAGTATGGCGGCCATTTTATTTCTCTTAATGATTGCTTCTTAGACAAAATGAGCCATTATAACTAATGATGGTGTTTGGGATTATATTTATAATAAAGTAATATTTAGGTATTTTCATTTTCTTCATTCCAGGAGAAACCCTTTAACAGCAAAAGGAGTGCACTTGTGGTGCAAAATAGCACATTAGACCATGCCCCCTTTCTGTTAAAAGGGTTATTCAGGAATTTGATATTGATGGCCTATCCTCAGGGAACCCCCACTGGCCAGCTGTTCGAAGAACATAGGCTCCGTGAGCCTATGATGTTTTTTTTTTCCATATTGTTTATTTTTATTATAGGGAATGGGAAGTAATTTGAATTATTATATATTTTTATATTTTTTAAATCTTTTTTTATGTCCCTCGGGTGACTTGAGATCATTCCTCCCATAGACTACAGTGAATTACCATTACAGTCTATTGGAAATTCAATACATTCCTGTGGAGCCTTGTCACAGGCAGGGCTCCATAGGAATGTATAGCCTCAAGACTTCCTCAGGCTCGAGGCTACGACAGAGAACAAATGGCTTCCCCAATCTCCGCATAGGGGAGCTATTTGGGTCCCAGAAGCGCAGCACTCCCAGGGAAAGTCACCTCAGATGCTGTAGTCACAATTGACCACGGTATCTAAAGGGTTAAACATCTGCATTTAAAGAAGCTTTGTCGCCAGGATCAACCCTATTAAATCAGGCATACTGCCTCATCATGCCAATTAAAACAATACCTTTCTTTTGTCTGTATACTAAACATTTTATTCATATGTAAATGAGATGTTCAAGCACCAGGAGACAGGGCTGAATCCTTGGAGCACTGCATTGTAACACCCCCTGTGCTCTGTATACTCCCCCCTCCCCTTGATTAACAGGGCTAGACATCAGCATACTGAGGACAGAGCTGTGTCCTAGAGCTCCAATAATCTACATATCATATACAGTATGTACTATGCTAAGAAAGCTAATATACATATTACTGCTTTATTCACAGACACAATATATGATTATAAAAAAAACAGGGAGTGTGCAGAGCACAGGGGATGTTACAAATCAGTGCTCAAATGATTCAGCCTCACCTCTTAGTGCTTGCACTTCTCATTTGCATATGAATAAAACCGCTGATTTCTTGCCAGCTGTTTAGCATACAGACAAAAGAAAGGTATAGTTGTAATCAGCACAATGAGCCCTACCAGCCAGTATGTCTGTTTTAATAGAGTTGATCCTGCTGACGGAGCCTCTTTAACACCGGCATTATCGATTCCAAACTCCCCAGGTACAGTCTGCAACCATGTTATACAGAGAGCTCTAGGACATTGATTTTAGTTGCACTATAGCATGCATCCATACAGTGTAAATTATTGCCTTCATGCCCTAACACGTGTTTCAACGTAGCTTCTTTCAGGGGAAATTAATGAACGCTGGGGTTACATGGCTACAAATGTCACACTGCAAAAAAAATATCTGCTGCTTGTCTGCAATTTGCTGTCGCGCAACTAATTTACAGCTGTGAGTTAGCTGTTTAGAGGATCAGATTTTCACAAGAAAGGTATTCCTATGTTTGGGGGCACCTCTCCGGCATGTCGGTATGAAACTGATTTTGAAGGGGAGAGACTCTCTTTAAACCTAATTAATAAAAGTAAAATTAAATGCATTACATTACACATTAAGAATAGTTGAACATTTACCCTGCTACTATAGTCCATTGTATGCCAAGTGTTTTATTCAAGCCAATGTCATTGACAGCCAGGAAAGTGGAGCCAACTATCATATTTTTTTTCTTCAAGATTGTCGGACAGAATGGGATCGGCCTAAGAATTATGTAGTACCTCTTGCTATTGCATTTAATGTGCCATAGTGGATAACCTAAGGCTACTTTCCCATATGGCTGATGGTGCATCTGGACTGGGCCCCATAGCACTGGTACCTTTTTCAATAATTATAAAACTTTGACAAAGTCATTTCTCCCTGCTCTGCCATTGTCTCTAGCTGGGCACTGTAGCCAGCAACCCCACTCAGGGTCGGTGAAAGCACAGGACGTTTGCGGCTTGTTGTGGGAATGAGGACTAGCCAGTTTCAGTTATATTATTTTCAGGGCACAAAAGAATTTATTACACATGCAGGAATGAAGTACCAACTGGAGTATTATTATTATTTAAAGGGGTTATCACATTAGTCATGTGAAAGATGAAAATCAGACATCATATAGTAGATGACGATACCTTTCTAAGGCTACTTTCACACTAGCGTTTTAAAATTCCGGTATTGAGTTCCGTCATAGGGGCTCAATACCGGAATAAAACGCTTCAGTTTTGTCCCCATTCATTGTCAATGGGGACAAAACTGAACTGAAGACAATGGAATGCTCCTGAAAGCATTCCGTTCCGTCTCCAGACCGGAGAACAAACCGCAGCATGCTGCGGTTTGCTCTCCGGTCCAGGCATCCGCACCAAGACGGATCCGGAATGACCCCCAATGCAAGTCAATGGGGGTGGATCCGTCTGGTGTGACCATAATGGTAACCGGATCCGCCCTCCATTGACTTTCAATGGAGTTCATTACGGGTCCGGCTACACATAGACACATACAGACATAGACATAAACATACACATACATACTTACATGCTCCAGGCAGGTCTTCAGAGCGTCGGAGGGACAGGACGGCGCGCACAGATGACGATTCCACAGGCGCCCAGCAGAGGGCGCTGTGGGGAATCGTCACCTGTGCGAGCCATCCTGTCCCTCCGACGCTCTGAAGACCTG
The DNA here is from genome assembly GCA_900303285.1 of Rhinella marina. Lineage (NCBI taxonomy): Eukaryota > Metazoa > Chordata > Amphibia > Anura > Bufonidae > Rhinella > Rhinella marina. The sequence continues at coordinate 23,501 of ONZH01026765.1, forward strand.
CCGGGAGCATGTAAGTATGTATGTGTGTTTGTCTATATGTGTGTGTATGTTTATGTGTATGTATGTACTGTGTGACATGTGTGGGGCCGGAGCGTGGTTTCGGCTCCACACATGTCACTGCGGCAGGCCTGATCCGGCAGCACCCTTCACCTGCCGGATCAGGCCTGCCGCCAGTGTGAAAGTAGCCTAACAAAGCTAGAACCAATCCTGTACCTCACATGGATCCAGAGATCTCCCCATTTATTTTTGCAATTGTTCTGCTAGATTTATTGCAAACTAGCAGCTCAGGTGGTATGTCATTTTTGTTGCACTTCTCCCCATGCAACTGTCACAACTTCTAAGGGGGCTGACATACGTTCCGGTTTTTCTGCAATTTTTGAATCATGAATTGCTCATGTAATCCACCCCTGGTAAGAGGCAGCGCTATACAGATAGATTTTATTGAATAATTCAGTGGCTATAATATATATTTATTTACATGCAATTGAGAAAATGGGGGATTGGAATTTGTTTTTCTTTTGTATATTTTCATATTATTTGTTTTACTTTTTTGCTTTTATTCGTTTTAGTCCCCATAAGGAACTTCAACATGCATCATGTTGCTTGTGATCACGCTTTAGCAAACTATTGCAGTCTGAGGTATTTTCACAGGCTTCATATTAAGTCCTGTTGTATTCAAACAGTATACCAATAGAGGTTAAGCTTAAAGGTGTTGTCCAGGTTTTGGGATTTTTTTTCACCCAGTCAGCTGTACTCTGCAGGGGCGGACTGGCCATAGACCTTACAGGGAAATTTCCTGGTGGGCCCATGCCCAGGGGGATGCCTGAGTCCTCCTCACGGCCGGCCAGTGGAAGTTTTTGGGGATGTATTTTGTGTTGCTGGCAGTATTTTGTGATGGACTGTGGTATGTGGCTCTGTTGGGATGATATAATGTGCCACAATATGGTATTGCTGGCCCTGCCTTCCATCACTTTGGACCCGACTACAAAATGGGGCCACTTTTAGTATTTTTTCCAGGGCTACTTTAAAGAGACCCCGTCACCAAATTTTTTTATTGACTTTATTTGAGGAAAATATGTGTTTTACTGAAATAAAAAAATGTCTAAATATGATTATTTAAAAAAAAATGAAAGTTTCCTATACAATTGCACTGTGTATGGTACCTGCTCTTCATGTAAGCTGCCAACTCCTCTGGAAGAGTCGCCTCCAGACAGCTTCACCAGCAGCTCCCGGCATGCTCACTGCTGTGACGTCATTTCCTCCCCACACTGAAGTGTACAGTGAAGTTTAGAGCAGGATCCCTGGGTGAGTGAGATACAGAGCGCTGTCAGACTAATTCATCCACCCAGGGATCCTGCTGTGAGCTTCATTGTACAGTGCAGTTACCATCACTTTCTTCCCCTGCACTGCCCCCACTACTCGGCAAGATCCAGCAGTGTCAGGGCAGAGCTGCAGACATCCTGTCTATTGGAGAGGACAGAGCCTGACTGTGCAGATGCGGACACCCTCTGCATAACGATCCTCCCCACCTCATGGCTGAAGATATCTCCTCCCTCCATCACAACCCATGTCCCTGCACCTAAATGTAAGTCTGCAGTAAAGAGTAATACATAATTGCTTCGCATGTATACATACCTCCCAAGTGTCCCTATTTTGGAGGGACAGTCCCTCTTTTTGACCCATGTCCCTCTGTCCCTCTTTTATCCTTAAATGTCCCTCTTTTTGACCTGGAGAATTAATGCATAAATGTGCATTAATAAATTTACTAAATTGCTCCTTACTAAAGTGTCTATACCTATAAATTAGACCAGAACTTCATTATTTGTTGCAATTTGGACCTTAAAATATCTATAATCTGATGATTTATGTGCTAATATTTATATGGACAATGAAGCGCAAGAAAAAAATTGCCGCAGGGATTCCAGTAATTATGTTTTGGGTGAAGTTAGAGGTGTGGCCTAATATGAAAAAAACTGCAGTGATGCGCGCCTCACACATTGTCCCTCTTTGCAATTTTCAAAAGTTGGGAGGTATGTGTATATGAGTGCCTGTATGTATAATGTATATCCTCCTGTATTAATGTTAATGTACAACTGTGTGTATAAAGGTTTGTGTGCATATACCCTGTATATGTGTATGTATGTGTGTATATATACCCTGTATATGTGTATATGTGTATGTATGTGTGTATATATACCCTGTATATGTGTATGTATGTGTATATATACCTTGTATATGTGTGTGTGTATATATATACCCTGTATATGTGTATGTATGTGTGTATATATACCCTGTATATATGTGTGTGTGTATATATACCCTGTATATGTGTGTGTGTATATATACCCTGTATATGTGTGTGTATATATATACCCTGTATATGTATGTGTGTGTATATATACCCTGTATATATGTGTGTGTGTATATATACCCTGTATATGTGTGTGTGTGTGTGTGTGTGTGTGTGTATATACCCTGTATATGTGTGTGTGCGTGTGTGTGTGTGTGTGTGTGTGTGTGTGTGTATATATATACCCTGTATATGTGTGTGTGGAGAAGTGGATAAATTACATGATTGTGTAGTGTGGGTAGTCATGGACACTGTGATACCAAATATGTAGAGGAGATTATATTTTTCCTTTTTTTTTTTTTGTTGAACATCCTTTTAGGAAAAAATGTGTATATTTTTAATTGGATTTTTTTTCCTTTTTATTTAACTGCTTCATGACCGGGTGATTTTCTGGTTTTTGCTTTTTTTTTTCTTTTACTCCCAGCCTTCCCAAAGCCATAACTTTTTTCCTACATTTTAATACTAAAAAAAGAATTTTCTTTGCATCACCATATTCTAACTCCCAGAACTTTTATTTGTAAGTGTACGTAGCTGTGTGAGTGGTCATTTTTGTTGGGAGATCTGTACTTTCCTTTGGTACAATTTGTGGTGTGTCTGACTTTTTGATCACTTTTTATTCAATTTTTGTGGAAGGTGAAACACCCAAAAATACATAGAAACGCCATTTTGACTTTGTTTGCTGTATGGGATAAATATTTTTTATATTTTAATAAGATAGGCGTTGTGTTTATTTTAATTTTGGAGAAAGTGGGTTGATTTTATATGTATATAAAATGGTGTGTGTATGTGTGTGAAAATATATATATATTATTTTTAAAAATAATAGACAGGTCCTATCCTTATCTGTGATACGGATAAGAATTAAACATGTTCTATTTTTTTGAGGTGCGGAGGCAGGGACCAAACAGCGCTCTGTAGTGCTTCTGTGGGCTTCTGCCCCGTGCCTCTGCTCCGCACCAGTCCTGTTTGCGGTCCGCATTATGGGCATGGCCCTTACACGTTAGTGTGCATAAGCCCTAACAGATGATCTCATGATTGTTTGTATAAGACTAAATATACACATGTGAGTTCAATGTAAGGAACTTGGTGTATGTCACAGTGTTATTCAGCAGACTCCAGGTCTCACAGGGACGCGTAGCCTTATAAATCATTCTGAGGGCCCATTCACACGGTCGTATATATAGGTTTACACCCGTTCTGCAATTTTGCAGAACAGGTACGGAGCCATTCATTTCAGTGGTGCCACAAAAGATGTGGACAGCACACCGTGTACTGTCTGCATCCTTGGTTCCGTTCCACAGCCCTGCAAAAAATGATAGAACATGTCATATTCTTGTCTGCAATTGCGGACAAGAATAGGCATTTTCTATGGTAGTCCACAAATTGTGGAATGCACACGGGCCGGCATCTGTGTTTTTCGGATCCGCAAAACACTACGGTTGTCTGAATGAGCCCTAACACACTGTAAGTTTATCGCATTTAACTTGCTGTTGTGTTAAAAAAAATGCTAGAATAAACAAACCATGCCACCCATGGTTTTTTTTTACTCTTTTTTTCTGTCATAGAAAAAGTGTAGCCCAGGACTACGGGATCGCGTGACCAGTGTCTCCCTCACCTTAGGTCTGAGCTACACTGTAAGTTTTTGTAGTGTGACTAATTGATTTTAACTATTGAATGACAGCAGCAGAGCAGTTCACAAGATTGCATTCATTTGGACTACAGCTATAGTTAAAATCAATCATTTGCGTTACAAAAAGTTGCAGTGTAATTATAGCTGATGGTGTCTTATTGGGACATACTGCAACAAGACAGTCACACAAAAATCCTTCTTGGATGGATTTTTTGAGAATATCCTATGTCACATGATAGGATTAGATACACAGCTCATGAGACGGTATCTCACATGATAGGATTAGATACACAGCTCATCAGACGGTATCTCACATGATAAGATTAGATACACAGCTCATGAGACGGTATCTCACATGATAGGATTAGATACACAGCTCAGCAGACAGTATCTCACATGATAGGATTAGATACACAGCTCAGCAGACAGTATCTCACATGATAGGATTAGATACACAGCTCATCAAACGGTATCTCACATGATAGGATTAGATACACAGCTCATGAGACGGTATCTCACATGATAGGATTAGATACACAGCTCATCAGACGGTATCTCACATGATAGGATTAGATACACAGCTCATGAGACGGTATCTCACATGATAGGATTAGATACACAGCTCAGCAGACAGTATCTCACATGATAGGATTAGATACACAGCTCATCAAACGGTATCTCACATGATAGGATTAGATACACAGCTCATGAGACGGTATCTCACATGATAGGATTAGATACACAGCTCAGCAGACAGTATCTCACATAATAGGATTAGATACATAGCTCAGCAGACAGTATCTCACATGATAGGATTAGATACATAGCTCAGCAGACAGTATCACACATGATAGGATTAGATACACAGCTCAGCAGACAGTATCTCACATGATAGGATTAGATACACAGCTCAGCAGACAGTATCACACATGATAGGATTAGATACACAGCTCAGCAGATAGTATCTCACATGATAGGATTAGATACACAGCTCAGCAGACAGTATCTCACATGATAGGATTAGATACATAGCTCAGCAGACAGTATCACACATGATAAGATTAGATACATAGCTCAGCAAACAGTATCACACATGATAGGGTTAGATACACAGCTCAGCAGACGGTAACACACGTGATAGGATTAGATACACAGCTCAGCAGACGGTATCTCACATGATAGGATTAGATACACAGCTCAGTAGACGGTAACACACGTGATATTGTTAGATACACAGCTCAGCAGTTTCACACATGATAGGATTAGTTACACAGCCCAGTTCACAATATCACATGATAGGATTAGATCCAGTGATTCAACAAACAGTATCACATATAAGATTAGATACATAGCTCAGATTAGTTACACAGGATGCACAAATACTAGGTTTAGATACACCAGAACTATTGTGATTGATAATGTGCTAATGTATCTGATCCCATGATTTTTGAGACAGTAATTTTTATTCAGTGTCCTGGCCTATAATGTGTAATGCTGTACTACTAAGCCCGTGTATCTAAGCCTGTCAAGGGTGATACTGTAGCAGATACATGGCCTTTGCAGCATAGCATTATACATTGTAGGCTTAGGTACACAGAATAAATAGCACTGCCTCAAATACAAGAGACTAGCAGCAGAATATCACACATGATAGGACTGCTCATCCAGTGTATCTAAGCCTATCTGAGTTATTATGCGGTTATATACAGGGGCGGCTGTTTTCAGTGACACTGATAGGAGGCTCTAACTGCTGTGACACAGAGCTCACAGGCCTGGAGTGTGGGGGCGGGGCTTATATGCACACAGCACGCTGATCTGCCAGTCACAAGATGGCCGCTCCCAGGAGCTGTTTTCTCTCATAACATAATGGCTGAATTTACTGTTGTTATGCTTCCAAAGGTATCTTTTTGTGTGTTTAATTATTTGTACCTCTTCCCTACTGTGATGTAACTTAGTATACTCCGTGGTGACAGGATCTCTTTAAGTTCCCTGCCCCCCCCTGGTACTCTCTTATGTCTCCCTGACTATCTTCACTGGTCTTCCTGTTTCCATTTGTCAACTTTCGTCATGTGTGCTGTAGCCGACTTTTCACCTACTCTTATCATTGTTGCCAATGTATACCTTGACTGCTAGATGTTCACCAGTCCCTTCCAATAATTTGTAATATGCAATATGCTAAACCTAAGCACCCAAAGACAACAAACTGCTTTATAGTGCTGGTCTCTGTGATAGGTTGGTGGCATATGCTGTGTGAATAGACTTTAAAGGAGTTATGCCATGATTGATGTAAAAAATGAAAATAAAACATCACATAGTACATGATAATACCTTTCAAACAAAGCTAGAACCAGTCCTGTACTTCAAATGGATCTAGAGCTGTCCTCATTCACTGCTCCAATTTCTCTGATAGAGTATCTTCAGCCTGGCAGCTCAGGGGATGTGTCTTTCTGCTGCAGCTCTCACCCTGTAAGGCTAGAGATACATCATTGTGTGACTATTATTACAATAAATGTCTCACAATATTGGTGCGACATGAATGTTGCACGACAAATTTCATTGTGTAGCCCTAGCCTAACTACCACAGCTTCTAACAGAATACATGGCTGGTGGCAGTTGAAAATTTAAACTGAGCACAAGCGACCATCTCAGTGAGATGGACAAGAAATAAGGAAAAGAACAAGCATCAGGTGGCGCTATACAGATACATTTTTTTTTTAAATAACTCAATGGCTATACCAAATATTTGATTACATGCATTACAAGTATTCAGATACAGGTGCTGATTTGAATGTAAAATATGCTCAATGATACAACCCCTTTTAGTCACTCCTTGAATGCATTGACCATGCATATAGTAACCCATTTATTTAGCCACTGATTAAAGACTCATGCCCTGCACTCCAGAATTCTTGCTTCAAAAGCAATAGACCGGATGGAACAACAGATGTGTAGGTTGGGGAACACCTGGGAAATAGTGACCATAATATAATAACCTTCAAATTGTCATTCAAAAGAGTGTTTCTTTAGGGAGGAACAAAAATACCAAACTTCAAAAAAGCAAAATTTAGCCAACTAAGAGAGGTCATAGGCCTAACTAACTGGGACAAGTATACAAGTGGTAAAGCATTTAAATCACTAAATCAGGAGGGGAGCAATGAAGCATTAAAAAACTATAAGGAAAAAATAGAACATGTAAAAGACAAAAGCAGCCAAACTAGAGACCGAGAGATTAATTGCCAAAGAGAGTAAAACTAACCCTAAAATGTTCTTCAATTATATAAATAGTAAAAAGTATAAACCTGATGGTGTCGGCCCCTTACAGAGTAATGAGGGGGGAGTTGCAGAGAGCGATGAGGAGAAAGCAAAGCTATTAAATAATTTTCTCCACTGTATTCACTGAGGAAAGTAAACTGTCAGATGAAATGCAGAATATAAAAGTAAATTCCCCATTAAAAGTACCCTGTCTGTCCCAGGAAGATGTACAACGACATCTGAAAAAGAGTAAAATAGACAAATTGCCAGGACCGGATGGCATACACCCCGTATACTAAGAGAATTAAGTAATGTCATAGCCAGACCCTTATTTTCGATATTTAAAGGGGTTGTCCCACGAAAAATATTCTACAGTTTTCAAACCAGCACCCGGATCTGAATACTTTTGTAATTGCATGTAATTAAAAATTCTGTATAGCTACTGAGTTATTCAGTAAAATGTATCTGTATCGTGCCACTTAATTTCTTATTTCTTTGACCTGCTCACTGAGAAGGCCGCACATGCTCAGTTTCATCTTTCAACTGCCCCCTGAGCTGTGATAGGCAGAGCACGGACACGCCTCCTGAGCTGTGATAGGGAAAGCATGGACACGCCCCCTGAGCTGCAGCAGAAAAGACACTCCCCTTGAGCTGTCATCTTGATATAAATCCAGCAGAGCAATGAATGTGGAGATCTCTGGATCCATGTGAGGTACAGGGCTGGTTCTAGCTTTGTTAGAACGATACTGTCATGTCCTATATAATGTGTGATTTTCATTTTTTACATTATTCGTGGGATAACCCCTTTAAGGACTCTATACTGACAGGGGGTGTTCCACAGGATTGGCGCATCGCAAATGTGGTGCCAATATTCAAAAAGGGTCCAAAAACAGAGCCCAGGAACTATAGGCTGGTAAGTTTAACATCTGTCGTGGGTAAACTGTTTGAAGGTTTTCTAAGAGATGCTATCTTGGAGTACCTGAATGAAAATAAGCAAATAACTCCATATCAGCATGACTTCATGAGGGATCGGTCATGTCAAACTAATTTAATCAGTTTCTATTAGGAGGTAAGTTCTAGACTTGACTGCGGCGAATCAATGGATGTCGTATATCTGGACTTCTCCAAAGCATTTGACACTACCACATAAAAGGTTAGAATATAAAATGAGAAGGCTTGGACTGGGAGAGAATGTCTGTATGTGGGTAAGTAACTGGCTCAGTGATAGAAAACAGAGGGTGGTTATTAACGGTACACACTCAGATTGGGTCACTAGTGGGGTACCACAGGGGCCAGTACTGGGCCCTATTCTCTTCAATATATTTATTAATGATCTGGTAGAAGGCTTGCAAAGTAAAATATAAATTTTTGTAGATGACACTAAACTGTGTAAAGCAATTAACACAGAAGAGGACAGTACACTGCTACAGATGGATCTGGATAGATTGGACGCTTGGGCAGAGAAGTGGCAGATGAGGTTTAACACTCACAAATGTAAGGTTATGCACGTAGGAAGGAATAATGCAAGTCACCAGTACATACTAAATGGTAAAACACTGGATAACACTGACATGGAAAAGGACTTAGGAATTTTAGTGAACAGCAAACTAAGCTGTAGAAACCAGTGTCAGACAGCTGCTGCCAAGGCCAATAAGATAATGGGTTGCATCAAAAGAGGCATAGATGCCCATGATGAGAACATAGTCCTGCCACTTTACAAATCACTAGTCAGACCACACATGGAGTACTGTGTACAGTTCTGGGCTCATGTGAACAAGGCAGACATAGCAGAACTGGAAAGGGTTCAGAGGAGGGCAACTAAAGTAATAACGAATGGGTGGACTACAGTACCCAGAAAGATTATCAAAATTAGGGTTATTCACTTTAGAAAAAAGACGACTGAGGGGAGATCTAATAACTATGTATAAATATATCAGGGGTCAGTACAGAGATCTCTCCCATCATCTATTTATCCCCAGGACTGTGACTGTGACGAGGGGACATCCTCTGCGCCTGGAGGAAAGAAGGTTTGTATACAAACATAGAAGAGGATTCTTTACAGTAAGAGCAGTGAGACTATGGAACTCTCTGCCTGGGGAGGTGCTGATGGTAAGTTCACTAAAAGAGTTCAAGAGGAGCCTGGATGTATTTCTGGAGTGTAATGATATTATAGGTTATAGCTACTAGAGATAGGATGTTGATCCAAGGAGTTATTCTGATTGCCTGATTGGAGTCGGGAAGGAATTTTTTTTTTCTCCTAAAGTGGGGAAAATTGGCTTCTATTTCACACGGGTTTTTTTGCCTTTCTCTGGATCAACTTGTAGGATAACAGGCTGAACTGGATGGACAGATGTCTTTTTTTCGGCCTTATAAACTATGTTACTAATAGATCTCTATTAGGGCTCATGCACACAAATGTATTTTTTGTTTATGTCCCTTCAAGTTTTTTTTTGGCGGCCAGCATACAGAACCATTCACTTCAATGGGGCCACAAAAAACAAAAATGACTCCTTGCGCATTCCGTGTCTGTATGTCTGCAAGGCTGTTCTGCAAAATATATAACATGTCCTATTATTGTCCGCATTATGGACAACTAGCTGAAGGACCCGGCTTCTCCCGGGTATATTTAATCTATTTCATTTAATGTTTGTGTGTGTCGTTAAAAGATATCGAGAGTGAAATCTACAGTGCCCGCCCCTTTAACAGTGACCTCCACAGCAGCCTGCCCCTTTAACTGTGACCTCCACAGCATCTAGGTTGGCCACTGTCTTCAACCCAGAAAGCCGGACCTCACCGGCCATTCCCCCAAACATGAGGCCACGCCCCCTGGCTCTGTGAAGACACAGGGGAGAAGCTGTCTGAGCGTGAGCTACTGAAAGGGCGGACATCCCTACATCCGTCCAGGCACTGCGCCGGACGGAGGACAGGGAGCGAGAAAACCGGACTGTCCAGCCTAAAGCCGGCCATCTGGCCATCCTAACATCAGCCCGCCCTACCCCTAGGGTGGCCAGAGGTCCGGTTTTAGGCTGGAAAGTCTGGCTTTCAGACTCCCTGTCCACCGTCCGGCACAGGGCCTGGACAGAAACAGGGATGTCCACCCTTTTAGTAACTCACGCCCAGACAGCTTCTCTTCCATGTCTTCATGGAACCAGGGGGCGTGGTCTCTTGTTTATGGGTGTGGCTTCATGGGGACCGGTGGCATGGCTTCATGTTGGGGGGAGGCTGGACAGTCTGGCTTTCAGACTCCATGTCCTCTGTCATGCGCAGGGCTTGGATGGATTGGACACAGGGATGTACTTTTGAACAGCTCGCTCTCAGATACCAGCACTGTGCAGTCTGAGCATGAGCTGCAGGAAGAAAGTCACCCTCCCTCCCCTGCAGCTGACAGAAGTTGATTTTTAACTTCATTTTTTCAATCCCGGTCAAATGCGGCATGGAAGGGGCGTGGCCTGACTGAGTCAGGGGCGTGACTTAGTGGGACCTCGGGAATATCCCTTTAACAGTGTCATCCACAGCGCTCTTCCCCTTAAAAGCAGACCTACAGCAGTGAACTGGCTAGGTTGTTAGGGAAGCCTGGTGTGTGGAGACTAACTGCCTGCAAGCTTCTATTGGCTGATAAGGGTCATGTGACCAGGCTTCTATCGGCTAATGCATTTTTTGGGAATATCTCAGGAACGGTATGTCCTGGAGAGCTGAGACCCGTTCTAAAACCTTCCCGAACACCTGATGTACCTGTGTGCCGAATTTCGTGATTGTAGCTGCAGCGGTGCGGATTCCTTTAGCGGACATACAAACACGCACATACACATACACTCAGCCAGGGGGGTAGCTATAGGGGGTGCAGAGGTAGCAGTCGCTACCAGGCCCAGGAGCCTGAGGAGGCCCCAAGACCCTTGTGCCACATAAGAAGACACACAGAGCACTAAGGGAAGGGGGATTCAAAGGTTTTTTATTTTTTTAAGTAATAAAACAAAATAAAAACCATATAAATTTGGCTTCTCAGTAATTATGTCTAAAATAATAAAAGAATGTCCCCAATACCATAATACTGAGCGCTGCAGGTCTTCAAGTGAAGTGGCTCCAATTCACACCTTAAACCGTCAGTATGTAACAAAAACCACGCTGCTCATCTATCCAGAGACAGGTAAGTTCATCCACATTCTAATTCAAAATCAGCTGATGCAGCCACACATTCCTATTAGGGCAGGTTCCCCTTCTTGCAAGGGGAATGTGTGGGTGCATCGGCTGATTTTGAATTAGAATGTGGATGAACTTACCTGTCTCTGGATAGATGTGCAGCGCGTTTTTGTTACATTCTCCGTAATCATATTTAGCCGCAGAATAAGGATGTCATTTCATTTTTAGCACACAGTGAATACCATAATGTCAAAATCCAAACCTTGGTGGAATTGTGCTTGTTATTTTATTTTATTTTTTTCAAATTTTAGCCCACAAAGAATTTTTTTCCTATTTTTCAAATAGAAGACATGGCGAATTAAATGATGCCATTAAAAAATGCATCTTGTCCCACAAAAAAAAACCTCTAACATGGTTATGTCAACAGAAAAATAAAACAGTAATGGCTATTGGAATGTGGGGAACAAACATCAAATTTGCAAAAGAGGAGAAATCACTGTTAGAAATCTAGTTGGGAATAATAACGGGTAAAACCTGTTTTTACTTTCACTTTCAGCTGCATTCACAGCATCCCTGTACTGAACTGCTTGCTGTCATTCTGGTATTGACCGAAATCTTGGAATGCAAGCTTTTAGTTGGATGTTTCTAGCTGCTACTATTCAGAAGACAGCAACATCTAAAGCAGCCCCCCCCCTCCAGTTAGCTACTTTTCCCACTGCTGGAGCTGGACTGGGGCTAAACAGTTAGGTGGTTAAAGGGAGATTGTCATCTACTTTGAGCATTTAAGACCGCTCATATCGCGTTATAGCAAAGTTGCCCAACATAAAAATAGTACCTTTATTGTGTCTGCCCCATGTCCAGAAGCTAAAAAAAACACTTTATAATTTGCATATCTTTAGTGTTTTTTTCAGCTTCTAGATGTGGAACAGACACTATAAAGATACTATTGTAAGGTACTTATGTTGGGCAACTGTGCTAAAATGCGATATGTTCTTTCTAAAACGCTCAAAGTAGGTGACAGACTCACTTTAAGGGGTACAAAAGAAACTCTTTTCTTTTTCCATTGAAAATACGCTTTTCAATAAAAAAATTGCAAAAAAAAAAAATCTCCCCCATATGTTTGGTATTGCCACGTCCGTAATGACCCAGACTACATCAATATCATGTAAATTATACCCTACGGTGAACGCTGTAAAAAAAAATAAAAACAATGACAGAATTGCAGAATTTATTCTTAGTTGCCATGAAAAAAACTTCATGGCAAGTGATCAAAAAGCATAATTTACTCCAAAATGATACCAATGAAAAGTACAAGTTGTTTCACAAAAATCAAGCCCTCACACAACTCCATAGAAAGAAAAATAAAAAAAAATGATGGGTATTGGGTAGCAGCAATGCAAAAACATTTTTTTCCTTTATAAAAAAAAGGGGGGTTTTATTTAGCCGGAGCTCTGTATAGTATTAGAATATATTGGCTCCGATGAGCCGAAGTTATTCATTTCTACTGTAAAAAACCATTTCCCGAACTCGGGTTCGGTTCTAGCAGTGCAGGGAACCCCGGACAAGGGAATAATCCAAAACAAATTAAGACACTTTGTCGAAACGCGTAGACCACATGCACTCTGGTCGGACTCGGAATATGTACTTTAAAAGGAAGCAATAAACATTTTGGATTTTAACCATGGCTTATTTGGCTTTCGTTTTGAATAGTTTTAAGCTGGTGTGGAAAAAATGCTGCAAAGTAAGAATGTTTGCAAAATTAGAAATTCTCATTTATTTTATCAATTAAAATTGAATGAGAAAAAGTGAATGAACAAAAATGAAATGTAAATGAAATCAGTATTTGATGTGACCATGTGTCTTTCGTCTGCTGCACTAAGTTTTCAGCAAATAGAGTTCCTTCAGAAAATGATGCTGTTTTGAAGGCAAAGAGTGGTCACACCAAATATTGATTTGATTTACATTTTTCGTCTGTTCATTCCCTTCATAGTTTGTTAATTGATAAAAATAAACTATTAACACTTCCATTTTTGAAAGCATTCTTACTTTACAGCATTTTTTCCACCCCTGCCTTTTGCACAATACTGCATATTTGACTGAAATAAAAGTATCCCTTTAACTCCTTCTTGCTGCAACGATTTTTCGGTTTTTTACTCCTTGCCTCCCAGGAGCCATTTTTTATTTTTCCGTTCACATAGCTGCAGGGTGCACCACCAATGAGGCCAGGTGAGGTGATCTCCTCTGGTAGCACCAGGTATGGGCGCAGCAGAAGGACCATGGTGAATGACCACTTTTATTGTTGAAAAGGGATTAGGTTAAGAAATTGGCATGGGGGGGCTGTTTCAGTTTTCGCCTCAGGCAGCAGAAAGGCTAGGTGCACCCCTGCATAGCCATATGAGGGCTTGTTCTTTTAGGAACAAGTCGTACTTTTTAACATCATTTAATATTGCACATCATGTCATGGGAAGCTGGAAAAAATCAAAATGGGGTGGAATTGGAAAAAATTGCAATTCCACAATTGTTGTATGGGTTTTGTTTTTACGTTTCCTGTGTTATATAAAAGACCATTCATTCTCTGGGTCAGTACTATTACAGCGAAATATTTTATTTGCATCGTCATATTCTAACCCCCATACCTACCTACTGTCTTCAGAACTGGCGATACTAATAACCTTTTTAAATTAAATTTTTTAAACATATATACAGTGCCTTGCGAAAGTATTCGGCCCCCTGGAACTTTTCAACCTTTTGCCACATTTCAGGCTTCAAACAAAAAGATATAACATTTTTAATTTTTGGTGAAGAATCAACAAGTGGGTCATAATTGTGAAGTGGAACGAAATTTATTGGATCATTTAAAGGAGAACTGTTGTCAAAAATGAGAAATATATCTAAAATGTTAAAACATGCAATGTAAGTTTAAGATTTTTTGGTCTTATAATTTTTTTTTACCATTAAAGGAAATATTTAAAAAATTCATAATAATTGTGTAGAACTTCCTATGTTGACCAGCAGGGGAGCACAACTGAAAAGTTGAGTGTAGGGAAGCTGTCTGTAGCCCAGTGCTGTAAACTGTTATCTGGCTATTCACACCTCCTGTGACATCACGCTGCTCTTACTTGCTTATCTGATAACAAGAGATTGTCTTGCACAATACAGTGTCCAGCGGCTATCTTATTGTGGTCTGTACTGTGATAGCATAGGAGGCACAGTCAGCAATGTTATTTCCAATTGTGATGCTGATTATTCCTCCACCACAAGGATTTTCTCCACTGACAGGTAGCAGAGTTAGGGTGGTAGTGCATGACTGAGTTTGATCTGACATCACAGTATTTATTATCCTTGTACGGTGACATCACTGTATTTATTATCCCTGTACTGTGAAATCACTGTTTATTATCTTTGTACTGTGACATCACTGTATTTATTATCCCTGTACGGTGACATCACTGTATTTATTATCCCTGTACGGTGACATCACTGTGTTTATTATCCCTGTACTGTGACATCACTGTATTTATTATCCCTGTACGGTGACATCACTGTGTTTATTATTAGTGTTGAGCGAGCTGCTGGATGGGAGGAATCACTACAAAGTAGAAGCCTGAGGAGGTAAGTGGTCTGTGTTTGTTTGTTTGTTTTCTATTTTTCAGGATCGTGAATGCAGAGGACTGCTTCGGATTCGGTGGATTACGTCGGACCAGCTTTTTTTATTTTTTAAATAAAATGGTCAAACGGGTCTGGGGGAGTATTTATTTCAATAAAATATTTTATAAGTGTGTGTTTTTTTTTTTTTACAACACTGCAGTTTTAGTAATCATGGCTATCTACAGACGGCCCTAATTACTAATACTGGGCTTAGTGCTGGCCGGTATGGCCAGCACTAACCCCAACATCTATTACCCCGGCACCCACCGCCACCAGGGGTGTCGGGAAGAGCCGGGTACCTGCAGGACCGGACCTTCTAAATTGATGGTCCAGTTCTGGGGCGGCTGTAGGCTGTTACTGTTAGGCTGGGAAGGGCCAATAACCGTGTCCCTTCCCACCCTGGTAGTGCCAGGCTGCTGCTGGTTGTATCTGGCTGGAGAAGGAAAAAAGAGGGAACCCCACGCCATTTTTTTAAATTATGTAATTATTTTTGAAAAAAAATGGCATGGGGTCCCCCCCTTTTTTCCTTCTCCAGCCAGATACAACCAGCAGCAGCAGCAGCCTGGCACTACCAGGGTGGGAAGGGACATGGTTTTTGGCCCTTCCCAGCCTAATGGTACCAGCCTGCAGCCGCCCCAGAACCGGACCATCAATTTAGAAGGTCCGGTCCTGCGGGTACCTGGCTCTTCCCGACACCCCTGGTGGCGGTGGGTACCGGGGTAATAGATGTTGGGGTTAGTGCTGGCCATACCATTTTTTTTAAATTATTTAATTATTTTTGAGAAAAAATGGTGTGGGGTTCCCCCTTTTTTCCTTCTCCAGCCAGATACAACCAGCAGCGGCAGCCTGGCACTACCAGGGTGGGAAGGGACATGGTTTTTGGCCCTTCCCAGCCTAATGGTACCAGCCTGCAGCCGCCCCAGAACCGGACCATCAATTTAGAAGGTCCGGTCCTGCGGGTACCCGGCTCTTCCCGACACCCCTGGTGGCGGTGGGTGCCGGGGTAATAGATGTTGGGGGTTAGTGCTGGCCATACCGGCCAGCACTAAGCCCAGTATTAGTAATCAGGGCCGTCTGTAGATAGCCGTGATTACTAAAACTGCAATGTTGTAAAAAAAACACACACACTTATAAAATAGTTTATTGAAATAAATACTCCCCCATACCCCTGTTTGACCATTTTATTTAAAAAATAAAAAAGCTGGTCCGACATAATCCACCAAATCCGACGTAGTCCTCTGCATTCACGATCCTGAAAAATAGAAAACAAACAAACAGACAAACCACTTACCTCCTCAGGCTTCTTCTTTGTAGTGATTCCTCCTGTCCAGCAGCTACCTCAACACTAATAATAAACACAGTGATGTCACAGTACAGGGATAATAAACACAGTGATGTCACAGTACAGGGATAATAAACACAGTGATGTCACAGTACAGGGATAATAAACACAATGATGTCACAGTACAGGGATAATAAACACAGTGCAGTCCCCTCACAGAATAAACTTAATTATACATATAAAAACTATTTTTAATGTTTTATAACATGTCTTTTTATTTTTTCGCGATAGTGTCCCTTTAAACTTTTTTTGTAATAATAAAACTGAAAAGTGGGGCGTGCAAAATTATTTGGCCCATTTACTTTTAGTTCAGAAAACTCACTCCAGAAGTTCATTGAGGATCTCTGAATGATCCAATGTTGTCCTAAATGACTGATGAAGATAAATAGAATCCACCTGTGTGTAATCAAGTCTCCGTATAAACGCACCTGCTCTGTGATAGTCTCAGGGTTCTGTTTAACGCACAGAGAGCATCATGAAGACCAAGGAACACACCAGGCAGGTCCGTGATACTGTTGTGGAGAAGTTTAAAGCCGGATTTAGATACTAAAAGATTTCCCAAGCTTTAAACATCCCAAGGAGCACTGTGCAAGCGATCATATTGAAATGGAAGGAGTATCAGACCACTGCAAATCTACCAAGACCCAGCCATCCCTCTAAACTTTCATCTCAAACAAGGAGAAGACTGATCAGAGATGCAGCCAAGAGGCCCATGATCACTCTGGATGAACTGCAGAGATCTACAGCTGAGGTGGGAGAGTCTGTCCATAGGACAACAATCAGTCGAACACTTCACAAATCTGGCCTTTATGGAAGAGTGGCAAGAAGAAAACCATTTCTCAAAGATATCCATAAAAAGTCTTGTTTACAGTTTGCCACAAGCCACCTGGGAGACACACCAAACATGTGGAAGAAGGTGCTCTGGTCAGATTAAACCAAAATCCAACTTTTTGGAAACAATGCAAAACGATATGTTTGGCATAAAAGCAACACAGCTCATCACCCTGAACACACCATCCCCAATGTCAAACGTGGTGGCCAGGGGCGGACTGGGAACTTAAAGTGGCCCTGGAAAAAAATACTAAAAGTGGCCCCATTTTGACATTGGGTCCAAATTGATGAAAGTCAGGTCCAGCAATATCATATTGTTGCACATTATACCACCCCAACAGAGCCAGTTACCACAGTCCATCACAAAATACTGCCAACAGCACAAAATACATCCCCAAAAACTTCCACTGGCCGGCTGTGAAGAGGGCCCAGGTGGCCCCCTGGGCATTGGCCCACCGGGAAATTTCCCTGTAATGTCTATGGCCAATCCGCCCCTGTTGGTGGCAGCATCATGGTTTGGGCCTGCTTTTCATCAGCAGGGACAGGGAAGATGGTTAAAATTGATGGGAAGATGGATGGAGCCAAATATAGGACCATTCTGGATGAAAACCTGTTGGAGTCTGCAAAAGACCTGAGACTAGGACGGAGATTTATCTTCCAACAAGACAATGATCCCAAACATAAAGCAAAATCTAAATGGAATGGTTAAAAAATAAACGTATCCAGGTCTTAGAATGGCCAAGTCAAAGTCCAGACCTGAATCCAATTGAGAATATGTGGAAAGAGCTGAAAACTGCTGTTCACAAACGCGCTCCATCCAACCTCAAAGAGCTCGAGCTATTTTGCAAGGAAGAATGGGCAAGAATTTCAGTCTCTAGATGTGCAAAACTGATAGACATACCCCAAGTGACTTGCAGCTGTAATCGCAGCAAAAGGTGGTGCAACAAAGTATTAATGCAAAGGGGGCCGAATAATTTTGCACGCCCCACTTTTCAGTTTTATTATTACAAAAAAAGTTTAAATGATCCAATAAATTTCGTTCCACTTCACAATTGTGACCCACTTGTTGTTGATTCTTCACCAAAAATTTAAAATGTTATATCTTTTTGTTTGAAGCCTGAAATGTGGCAAAAGGTTGAAAAGTTCCAGGGGGCCGAATACTTTTCGCAAGGCACTGTATGTATACATACATATATAAATCGACTGGTGCAGTCCCTTCATATCTGATCGTGGGTCTAATGTATGCAGATCATCATGTGAGTACAGTAGATTAGGCCTCAGCGGCTACTAGCTTCTGAGCAGGTGCCATCTTTAAAGCCCCAATATATAATGTACATAAATGGCAGATGTTGGGAAGGGGTAGAGCCAATATTTCCATTAAAAACTATTTTGAACCTGATTATATTGTTTTATGCAAACTTTGCTATATACTTTGTTTCATTTTCTTACTATTTTCATGATTTCTGCTATTTATCAGTTAATGTAAACACACATCCCACTCCCGACCCCATTTCTACAGGTTGTATTGCTGGTAGTATGGCCATACAGGTTAGGCTGAGTTCACACTTCGATTGTTCAATCAGTTATTTCTATCAGTTATTGAGAGCCTAAACCCATAGTTAACCAAGAATGTACAAGTGAAAAATGAATAACACCTGACAATAGGTAATGCTGGGTACAAGAACTAATTCATAGAGGGCAAAACCTAAAACATAACCTTTAATAATCTATAATAAAAAATACCATATAGTATTGTGATGTCATAAACTACACAAATCCACATATACAATAGATCTAGGGGGCACTGATGTTGATACAGTAAGTGTACAAGGGGTGGTCGTTAGCAGGACTCTGGCTCACCCTAATCTTGGGCCCTCCAGTAGCCTCAGCCCGGAGTTGCAACTTAATGGTAGCGGCACTCCGTCCCCGTACCTACCCCTTATACATCCTTCACTTGCCCTTACTCCAATTAAACGTCCTGCGTACACTTACTGTATCAACATCAGTGCCCCCTAGATCTATTGTATATGTGGATTTGTGTAGTTTATGACATCACAATACTATATGGTATTTTTTATTATTGATTATTAAAGGTTATGTTTTAGGTTTTGCCCTCTATGAATTAGTTAAACCCATAGTTAAGCCTACATAGAGATAAGGTATAATGGAAAGATCTGCTTCTGTTCTGTATTTTTGACCCTCACCATCACAATAACTAAAATAGCTGATTCTTCACTTATATCTATACTGAAAATACAAATGAATACACTGGCACCTGCCTCCTGGTGATAATACCAGCTAGGCTGGCAGTTTACAGGGCTGTGTGCAACCCCAGGAGGCAGTGAGCTCTCATAGAAACTGGAAAATGTGATCTCTTCAAATAAAAAATTCCCCCTTCCACTGGTTTGAGTAGATTTGTAGGCAGTAATCTAAAGAATGAATGCTCTTGGCAGAGGATGGCAGCCTGGAGCCGCAGCTACTGTAATCCAGCCCCTCAGCTGGCACACACTGACTGTACGATAAGGGGAAGACTCCGCCCCTCACACGCCGCTCCACACGCGCGGGAAGGAGGAGGCTGGTGACGTCAGCCTCCCATGTTGTCATTGCTGACGTCTCGCATTCCTGCCCCTCCGTGGGGAGACATGTAGCGCTGCTCTCTTAAGAGATGTTCACACACGTTGAGGGAAGCAGAAGCGTCTCAGCCTCGGCTGCAGCAGGTCCACTACTACCGACAAAGCAAATACCCTCTTCTGTACGCTCTTCTGACTATGGGAATCATTTGGCCGCACGAGTTATGACTCGTCCATCCTAGAAAAGCTGGGACGTTCTCCTAACACAAGAGAACACATTTCTTTCCAGAAGACTTTTCAGAGTGTTGTAAAGACGGAATCTTCACAGCAACCAAGTAGGTATCAGGGCGCACTAATGGTCATTTATGACATTCCGGGGGAACTTGTCACTTTACTGGAGAAGATGTAAGTGATGCCAAGTTCCACGCTGTGGTTGCCATGGTAATGATGCTGAGGTACTGATGTGTAGGAGTAGCAGATGTTATCCCGGATAGGATGGCATAGCCCGTGACATACAGGGCACCGGGGCAGCATGTCGGGACCGCTCAGGATCCCTGCGGGTCACGTCTAGTACATTCCGAGGTATTTGTGAGGACAGTTCCATCAGCGGGCGGTGCGGTACCTGTGCTGTGCGCGTAATCACACAGACGAGAGATAGGACAGGGCTGCGTTAATTAGTAGCATGGCTAAAGTCTCAGGGACTGCAGGGCTACGGTAATTAGTAGCATGGCTAAAGTCTCAGGGACGGTTCCTTTGGTAACCAGAGGAATTGATGGCAGCTTCTTTGAAGGAAGACAAAAGCTTTAGCTCAGGGCAGAGGGGCCAGACAGCAAAGGTGGATGCTCACAAATAGTGTTATTTCCAGCAGCGTTTAACTAGTCGTTGACCTGTTTCCAGCAGCTGCACTGTAAAATATATTGATATCTGGGTATGGCTTCTATTTCCAGTGTATTCCCATATAGTTCTCTGTTGGAATAAACCTGGAAAAATGTCACAGACAGAGTTTGCTGTGTAAAAAAAAAAAAAAATTAGGTCAAGGACCCAAAAAAAGTAAGTGATGAAGAGGAAAAAAAGTACAGTGAATAATCATTTCCTATTGTCTTACAGCTAATGTTAAGATGCAGCATTTTTGCCACTAGATAAAGTTATTTTTTGTTGTTTTATTTTGTTTGTTTGTTTTTTTAACAGAAATGATGCTATGTGTGAAACCTCCCTAATAACACCTACTAAAGTTCTGGGGTTTTTTAAGCCTGCAGGTCGAAGGAGCGACCATCACAAAGCTCTGCTCTCTCCATTCCTGACCCAGTTCTTTCAGATCTAGCGCTTCCCGAAGTGCATTTTGTAGCAAGTCAATCAAGTACTTCCATCATTCAGCAGGAAAGATACCATCCAGGCAAGTGATTTCATAGTATTTTACAGTTTTTAATAGTTTGCTGTTTATATGTAAATACAGGAGTAACATAAGGACAGGCCATGTGGTCGTTTTCTGCTATAGATAGATAGATAGATAGATAGATAGATAGATAGATAGATAGATGAGAGATGGATGGACGGATAGATATGAGATGGCTAGATAGATATGAGACAGATATTAGATAGATAGATAGATAGATAGATAGATAGATAGATAGATAGATGTGAGTTTGCATTTTAGATAATGTTTA
Organism: Rhinella marina; assembly: GCA_900303285.1. NCBI lineage: Eukaryota > Metazoa > Chordata > Amphibia > Anura > Bufonidae > Rhinella > Rhinella marina. The sequence continues at coordinate 44,925 of ONZH01026765.1, forward strand.
GAATAAGTCAATATTAGTCAAATAAACACCCTAAATCATGACTATGCAATTACTAAAAATTATAACACACATTTATCAATGTATATTTTACAAAAAACAACACAGTTCCTGCTTGATATATGGCACCTATAAAAAAAGGATGCTTATGTAACGTTTTAAAATGCTTACACTCATGTACGTGTGTGTGCGTATATGTGTGTGTATATATATATATATATATATTACAAAACATTGCATAATCATCCTTTTCAATATAGATTATACTTCTTGTGTTATATTTTCTGTCGTGTTTTATGGTATTGATTTGACGGACGTAGACCTAATATAAAGTACTCTTTCATCTGTTGTGTTGGATTCTGTATAGCACATGTAGACATTTTAGAATATTTTCTGGTCATATTTAATTTGCTTGCTGTAGATGATATATCATGCTTTGGAATGTTCTATGAATTGTTAACTTATTTAATATAAGTATGTCTGCACAAGGCTGTTTTCTAGCTATGACAGCGCTTTCAGCAGATCTCCTGGAATAAGAAGACTGATAAGAAATGATAAAGACAGATATTTTAAACCACTACATACACACACTTGGTTTAGCACCCTGGAAAGAGACTTAGTGCTTTTCTCTCCGTCATCATGGTTAATCTATAATGAAACTCGTCCTGATTGTTTTCTTTTTTTTATTATCTGTCTTTATAAGGTTAAATTCAACATTTGTCAAAACAAGAAAATTAAGACTTCACTTAACCCACAATCCCACTCCCCATCACTGTAGTCGCACCTGAATTCTCAGGTCTTGCACAGAGATGTTCATTAATTTTGCACCATCACATATTGGTCTGTTAATGTTATTTATTTATCAAGATGTGAGAATGGGAATAAGTCTCTTTTCCTTATTATAGAAAAAAGAAAGTATCTCCTTGTAAGTGCAAGATTGCTATATAAGCATACTTTACAAGTGCAAAATATGTTGTAGATATCATATAGATTTCCTGTTGCGCAAAAGTCTGTAAATTGTGTTGTCAGCAGCTTACATGTTCATATTAAAGGGGTTATCTGAGACTAAAAATGCCCCTTACACTGAATCCACTTACCTGGCTCCCTGTGCTGCTCCTGGTCCCCACACTGCCGCTTCTGCTTCTTCCCATGCGCGGATGAAAACATCCGGTGTCGGGGAGGGGGGTCTTAGCCAATGGGGATGGGGATGAGACTCCCTAGCGCCACCCGCAATGTTAAGGAGGCTCATCCCCGTCCCCACCTGCTATTGGCTGGCTCTCTCCCCAACACCAGATATTTTCATCCGCACACGGGGAGAAGCAGCAGTGGCAGTGCGGGGACCAGGAGCGGAGCGAGGCAAGTATATTTTCAATCACATCAAGACTTGAATAGATAAAATTTGTTTTACCGGTCTCCACCTTAGGACCTACCCACCTAGAATAATAAATTAAGAATTAGCATAATTAATTGCTGGTGGTATATGAACCTCTTCAACAACTCACACGTGTGTAATAAATAGAGACAAATAGCTGCAAAGGTTATTGAGAGAGTAGATATATATATATATATATATATATATATATATATATATACAGTACAGACCAAAAGTTTGGACACACCTTCTCATTCAAAGAGTTTTTTGTATTTTCATGACTATGAAAATTGTAGATTCACACTGAAGGCATCAAAACTATGAATTAACACATGTGGAATTATATACTTAACCAAAAAGTGTGAAACAACTGAAAATATGTCTTATATTCTAGGTTCTTCAAAGTAGCCACCTTTTGCTTTGATTACTGCTTTGCACACTCTTGGCATTCTCTTGATGAGCTTCAAGAGGTAGTCACCTGAAATGGTTTTCACTTCACAGGTGTGCCCTGTCAGGTTTAATAAGTGGGATTTCTTGCCTTATAAATGGGGTTGGGACCATGAGTTGTGTTGGGCAGAAGTCAGGTGGATACACAGCTGATAGTCCTACTGAATAGACTGTTATAATTTGTATTATGGCAAGAAAAAAGCAGCTAAGTAAAGAAAAACGAGTGGCCATCATTACTTTAAGAAATTAAGGTCAGTCAGTCCAAAAAATTGGGAAAACTTTGAAAGTATCCCCAAGTGCAGTCGCAAAAACCATCAAGTGCTACAAAGAAACTGGCTCACATGAGGACCGCCCCAGGAAAGGAAGACCAAGAGTCATCTCTGCTGCGGAGGATAAGTTCATCCAAGTCACCAGCCTCAGAAATCGCAGGTTAACAGCAGCTCAGATTAGAGACCAGGTCAATGCCACACATTGTTCTAGCAGCAGACACTCTCTACAACAACTGTTAAAGGGGTATTCTCATCTTAGACAATGGGGGCATATCGCTAGGATATGCCCCCATTGTCTTATAGGTGCGTGTCCCACCGCTGGGACCCGCACCTATATCCAGAACGGATCGGGGAGCGCTGCGCCTGGAGGACCCCAGGTTTCCGGGGGTCCGGCCACCACCAGGCGCAGCTCTCCGCGCCGCTCATAGAAATGAATGGGAGCCGGGCCGTGCATGCGTGGTGCGTTCCCATTCATTTCTATGGAGCCGACGGAAGTAGCCGAGCCAGTGCTCGGCTATTTTCGGCGGCCCCATAGAAATGAATGGAGGGCGGCTGCGCATGCGCAGTACGCCCTCATTCACTTCGGGGGCACCGTTCTGGAAATAGGTGTGGGTCCCAGCGGTGGGACCCGCACCTATAAGACAATGGGGGCATATCCCAGCGATATGCCCCCATTGTCTAAAATGAGAATAACCCTTTAAGAGGAGACTGTGTGCAGCAGGCCTTCATGGTAAAATAGCTGCTAGGAAACCACTGCTAAGGACAGGCAACAAGCAGAAGAGACTTGTTTGGGCTAAAGAATACAAGGAATGGACATTAGACCAGTGGAAATGTGTGCTTTGGTCTGATTAGTCCAAATTTGAGATCTTTTGTTCCAACCACCGTGTCTTTGTGCGACGCAGAAAAGGTGAACGGATGGACTCTACATGCCTGGTTCCCACCGTGAAGCATGGAGGAGGAAGGTGTGATGGTGTGGGAGTGCTTTGCTGGTGACACTGTTGGGGATTTATTCAAAATTGAAGGCATACTGAACCAGCATGGCTACCACAGCATCTTGCAGCGGCATGCTATTCCATCCTGTTTGCGTTTAGTTGGACCATCATTTATTTGTCAACAGGACAATGACCCCAAACAAACCTCCAGGCTGTGTAAGGGCTATTTGACCAAGAAGGAGAGTGATGGGGTGCTACGCCAGATGACCTGGCCTCCACAGTCACCAGACCTGAAGCCAATCGAGATGATTTGGGGTGAGCTGGACCGCAGAGTGAAGGCAAAAGGGCCAACAAGTGCTAAGCATCTCTGGGAACTCCTTCAAGACTGTTGGAATACCATTTCAGGTGACTACCTCTTGAAGCTCATCAAGAGAATGCCAAGAGTGTGCAAAGCAGTAATCAAAGCAAAAGGTGGCTACTTTGAAGAAACTAGAATATAAGACATATTTTCAGTTGTTTCACACTTTTTCTGTTAAGTATATAATTCCACATGTGTTAATTCATAGTTTTGATGCCTTCAGTGTGAATCTACAATTTTCATAGTCATGAAAATACAGAAAACTCTTTGAATGAGAAGGTGTGTCCAAACTTTTGGTCTGTACTGTGTGTATATATATATATATATATATATATATACTGCCATTGGACTCACTGAAAGCAAAATTACAAGTAAGGTAAATTTTTTCTTTCCTCTCTTCGTCCTCATGCAGCACAGAGCAGGATGTAAATAGCTAAAAAAGAAAGTGAGGGTTAGTCTTGCAGAACAGTACTAAAATATCTAAACCAAATGCTGACTCTTGGAAGACTTTACATAGAGCCTTTAGTGCTATACATGGTATGACAGTTTGGACCAGGAGGCTGTACTGAAGATCCTTGAAGAATGATACGGGCCTTTTCTGCCAAAGGGGTGCAAGATAAACAGGCATATCAAGCCCTTCCTAGAAAAGGAGGAGAGGCCTCTGATTTCTTGAATATAGAACTCAATAGGTCTTTTGACATCTCAAGAATGAATATTCTTTCTGGAGATCATATGCTGGATATGAAAGACAGCAGGTTTCCTATTAATGTCTTCTATAGAAGAGGCCTTTGGTATCACTGACAGCAAGTCTCAGATGAAGGAAGCATGAACAGGTGATGGTAGCTTCAACTGAAAGAAACGATGATTGATCTGCAGTCTGTAGAAGCACATTTTTATCCACATTACAGCTGAACCAACTGACCATACAAGTTCATTACTAGAGCTCCATCCTGATGACATCCCTTAGATAAAATTACTATTTCTGTAAGGCTACCGTTCTCAGAATCGTCTGCTTGGAGTTTGACTATGCTATGCAGACACCTGTGTTCCCGATAAGCGCCCTCAACCTTCAGATCCAAATATTTGTAGAAACAACTACGTGGATTTTGTAATGGACATCTTTCCCTTGTGAGGCTCTTCTCCTTCAGCAAAAAAAAAAATGACTGCTGAGAAATGATTGCTTCGCCTTACTGAACCTGAACATGCTTAGGAAGGGTACTGAATCTCTTTGGAGACCAGTTCTGTATGGAGACTTATAGGCAACGCTTCATGGGTAATTAATATGCAAAGAGGTATCTCCTAATAAAGAAAACCATCTTGCCAGTGCCACCTATTGGAAGCTGAACCAGCCAGAAACTTACTCCATACTGACGAGAGGCAAGTACCCCGAGACAGCTGTATACTGGTGGATATCTGGCTTGGCTATATTCCCTTGTTGGCTTGTTGGAAAGTCGGATCCTGACTTCTAATAAGTGACGCTGATGAGGTGGAGCTCTTTCTTTGCATTGTCATTTCTCATGGAGCATTGTCAATAAGTCTTCATACCCTGAAGTACTTTCAGTAAGCCACCATACAAGACTAGCCTCTTTAAGGAGATTCAGCACCCTTGCTAAGCCGCTTCCAAGGCATCGCACTGAGCCAGACAGAATCCTACTCCGTACTGATGAGGGGCAAGCATCCCAAAACAGCTGTACACAAATGGCTATCTGGCTTGGCTATATTTTCCTTATAAAATCAGATCTTGACTCATATGGTGTTGCTTCCAAAAGGTGGCGCTGACAACATGGTTCTCTTTCTTGGGAGATACCTTTGCATTAACCTGAAGACAGAAGGAATTTGATGCCAGGATCCTAGTATGTGCTTCTGGAGATCTCCGAAGTGGCTCTTTGGCATCTATGACAGAAGTGAGATGGCCAGGCCAATTCATGGCCAAATGAATATACACTTCATTTACTGGTAGATGGTAGTGATCTTTACTTGGAGATAGAGAGGGTGTTAGTTGCCGATGGAGTGATCCACAGTCCTTAGCCTAAGCATTGTACCACATAAATGCACAGGAGGCAGAGAGTTGATACCACCATAATGGCAATTTCCATAACAGTGCTAGAAACTGGAGAGAAGCCAAATGAGATACCTGATTTGTAGATGATCTACTGCCTTAAAGAATGAATTAAAGGGAATAAGCAGGTATGTAATAAGACAGGAATGTAAGCCCCATTTGAAGAAAGGAGAGATGATATCACTGCTCGTTTCCTCTAGAATTGCTCTTCTGGAAATACTTTCTCACTATAGCAGGGGTAAAACACAGTGCACACCCCCTCCTTCAAGGGAAACTGTAACAAACAGAGACATGGATCTAATTCATCTTCATAAGGAATTCCTCTTGTATTATACAAAGATCTGAAGTGCAGATGCATGGTCTGAGAGGAGCACTGTTGATTGTACAGTAATAAATTTAAAGGCTGGTTGAGGACGGTAGCTACTATTTCCCAGAGACAAACAGAATGCTCATTATAATGATCAGAGCAGCCTGCAACCAACAGGACAAAACAGGGAGCCATACCGCTATATTGCAAATGGCAACAGTCAGGTATAACAGAGGGTCTCCATTCATTGCAATTACCAGGGAATCCCATAATGGGCAATACGCATAATACCAGAGGCACTTCTCAAGGTTTGGTACATACCTGATACAGCATGGTGTATAAAGTATCAGATGCCAGGAATCTCCCTGCCAGGCAATACACTAGATATCCGTATTTGATGAAGGGAACAAAGCATAATATTGGCCTATATAGATGTAGGGCACAATCAAAAATGCATGGCCTGTATTAGAGCAGGACAAAACCCAAAATGCATTACCTGTATTAGAGCAGGACACAACCCAAAATGCGTGGTCTGTATTAGAGCAGGACACAACCCAAAATGCATGGCCAGTATTAATGCAAGATGTGAGAAGTGATCCATAATACACAACCTGATCTGATGCAGGAAACCGGCCATAATGCACAAAGCATGGTCTATATTTGATTAAAGGGAGTCTTTCACCTGTTTTTCACCTTCAACTAACAGCAGTGCCCCACAGAAGATTGCAGACACATCCCAGACATACCTGTGTGCACTTTGTGCCTTTATTCCATGTCCAGGAAAAGCACTTCTATTCTGCAGGAAAACAGCTCCCAAGTGCCCAGCTGAAAGTGAAACTAAAAAAAGCTTTCTCTCCCGACTTGATTTCTAACAGCTATATCTTCTGATATACTGGACTTAATGCTGTGATTTTGGTATAATCTCAAGATATGAGCAAGCTAAAGCAGCCCTCCCCTTCTTCAGTCTAGGTTTGCTTTGGGCACTTGCAGCAGCAGAGCTGGGCACTTGGGAGCTGTTTTCCTGCAGAATAAAAATGCTTTTTCTGAACATGTTATACAGACACAAAGTGCACACAGGGATGTCTGGGATGTGTTTGCAATCTTCTGTGGGGCAGTGTTCTCAGTTATATTGGTGAAAAACAGGTGAAAGACTCCCTTCAAAGGCATACCTTGGTGAAAAGAATTCCTTAGAACAGGCAAAATCTACAGGTGGGTTTAGACAGGCCGATGCAGCAGCAGATTGTCAGTCGGCTCTTGCTTAGTGAAAGAGACCACTGCAATAGCAATCCCTTGTCTCCATACAGAATCATTGTTTCTGGGCAGCAGGTCACTGTTTAGAAAGCACGATCTGCTGCCCAGAAATGATAATTGGTGTGCCTGCACAAACGACAGTTAGGATCGTTCACAGGAAAGGTTGTTCCCAATAATCTGGACGATTATTGGTTCGTATAAACCGCCTTAAGATAAAACAGAAAACAAACAAAGCAACACGCACAGGTGAGCTATGCAGGTGAGACAACCTGCATTTTTCAGGATGAGGACAAAATAAAACACGTGTGAGCTGCGGTTCAGGTAGCAGCAGCAATTATGTATGCTAATTCTTAATTTATTATTGCAGGGGGACTGGTCCTAGAGTGGAGACTGGGGGACAGAATATCCTACACTGTGCTATCTGAGGATGGAGAGAAACTATTATCTTTTATGTAGTAGACTTTTCTCTATAAGGCTCTGCCAGTGACAGTCATTGGCATTAATATACAGTTTATACATAGAGCCATAATAAAGCCATGTGCATGTGCCTTTATGGTTAGCTGTCCACAAGCACGGCAACAGCAGAGTTTAAAGCAAGCTGTCACATTGAAATGCAGTTTAAAGAGGACCTTTCATGGGTCCAGACTCTGTCTACTAAGTACCAGGTTATAGAGGGCATAACCTGGTACTTAGTAGACAGAGTCTGGACCCATGAAAGGTCCTCTTTAAGCAGGAGGCAGCATGTTATAGAACAGAAGGAGCTGAGCACATTTATATATTGATTTCGTTGGATTGGTTCTCGGGTGACATGTCACATTTTCTGAGCCCCCAAGGTACCAGTATAGTGTAAAACCCTAAAAAGTTACTTATGTGTATAGTGATTGGATTGACCCCACAGGTGATTCATAGAATTTTTTAAGATTGGCACATGAAATTATATGTAGTTTCAGCCTGAAATGTTTCATTTTCACAAGTAGTAATAGGAGAAAAAGCACCCCAAATTTTGTTTCATAATTATTCCTGAGTATGACTAATACTCGCTTTGTAAGTTTTGTAATGTCGCTGTGTTAGTTTTGTAATGTTGGTGGAGAAGTGGGTGTGGTTAGCCTGGTTACTGAGTTTCACTCCAGATTTATTATTGAGACTTTTTTGAAAAGTTGCAAAAAAGTCGCCATCTCACTCCAGGAGGAGGGTGGAGTAGGAAAAGTGGAGGAGCTTCTGTAGACAGATGTGTTAGGTTTAAGGACAAGCCACATTTATCAAACAACCTGTGAGATTCCATAAATGTGGCACAAAGCACTCCAACATAGACTGAAGCAAAACTGACTTCAAATATTCTCCCCATGATAAATTCCCCCAACAGAGTTTACGAAGGGGTGTTGAGCATTTTGATCCCACAGGTGTTTTGCAAAAATAAATGCACAGCAGATGAGTGATCAGTGAAAATTGCAATTTTTTCCACATATATGCCATTTCGGTGCCCTACAGTATATGTTGTGCCAATGTGAAAAGCAAGCCCTCATATTATTATTATTATGCTGGGCATCCTGATTTTAGAAACGCCCCATTTTAGAAACTACACCCCCAAGGTATTATTAAGTGGTGGAGTGAGCATTTTGATCCCACAGGTGTTTTGCAAAGTGAACCACAGATATAGCATTTCAGTGCCCAATATGTTGTACACAAGCCTTATTATGTTGTGTTTCCTGGTTTTAAAAACCCTTTGATGTGGCTCTATTCTTTTGCCTGAATATATGAGAAGTAGGCTTCAGTGAATCAATCTTTGGATAATAGATCTGAAGTCGATTCCTTCAAATACTTAAATTTTAATGCTGTATCCTTACAGCATTAAAATGTATAAGCTCAGTGGAGCCAAAGTTTGTATCAGCTGAAGTTGCGTGAGACTTTTGTGAATTACTACTGTATGCATATCTGCTTATTTAAAAACAATTTAAAATAGGAGTCTGAAGTGGGCTTTGGTACCGAGGTACGAGCCAGTACCAAAGCCCAGTTCAAATTTCTGGTGAGTCTCTTTCTGGCTTCCAACTCCATTTCAGAGAGGTGAAAAGGGGGCCCGTAGCTCTTGAAGATGTACCTGTCAGGGAAAAGTGTTAAAGTCGCCCTCCAAGTGTGACTGCTGTAACCTGACCAGGCAGTCAGCGACCTCAGTGAGGAGAGGCTGCAGCAGTTGTCATCAAATAGTGTGCGAGTAAAAGCGCTGCCTACTAGTAGCACAGGCTACATAGTAACCCTTCTATGCACCTCCGCCCTCCCACCATAGACATATGCTTCAAGTACATACATATACATACACACAGTGTAAATATATATATGTTACAATAATTGTACAAAATAATTTTACTTGGCAGGGGTGGGGAGCCCAATTCTGAGTTTTGCTATGGGGCCCCGTGATTTCTGTGTACACCCCTGCCATGAGCATTTTGAGGTCCAATGTGGTGATTTGCAATACCTGTGCTGACAACTGTAGATGTTCTTGGGTGAAATAATAAATGGAACCCTTGAGAAGTGAACCCATTTTGTAAACTCTGTCCCTCAAGGTATTAAGGGGTGGAGTGAACATTTTGATGCCACAGGTATGTTGCAGAAATTATTGGTCAGCAATCCCTGCAAATTGAAAATTGCCATTTTTCCACAAATGTGACATTTCAGTGCCCAATATGTTATGCCCAGCTCATGGTATCAGAGACTTACACCACAATACTTGAATTCATAGGCAAGTTCTACTAGGTATGGAAAGGCCATAAATCGGAATGTCAGCTGCTGTATACATAATACCAGATATATAGTAAACCAATAGGGAAGAGAGTGGACTCAAACTATGGAGTCAGTAAAAAGTTAAGCCTGAACGCTTATGAAAAACATAAAATATAAAACATTAAAAACTGATTCAACAATGAAGAGTATGATGTGGCAATTTAATTTGTTAATAAGATATTAAAACTACATACAGTATAAACACTCGTTCAGATGCGGACTCATACACTTAGTTAGCCTTTAGAGGAGCAGGCTATTTTCTGTTTTTGCATTTTCATTTTTGACTCTCTGCCTTCCCCGAATGATAACTTTTTTATTTTTCTGTTCACATAGCCTTATGAAGGCTTATTTTTTGTGGCACAAATTGTACTTTCTATTGGCACCATTTATGGTTCCGTACAATGTAGTGGGAAGCTGGAAAAAAATTCCAAATGGAGTAGAATTTTTTTTTTTTTTTTTTACAGCATTCACTGTGCGGTAAAATTGACCTGTTATCTTCATTTTCCAGGTCAATACGATTACGATACCACAAAAAAAAGGGAAAAAAATGTATTTCTTTTTCATCACCATATTCTGACCCCTATAACTTTTTTGTAGTTATGCGTATTTAGTATGGGATCAATATTGTTATATTTTAATAGTATGGGGGTTTTCACACATGATGCCCATGATATGTATTTTTTAATTGGTTATTTGATTTTGGGGAAAGGGGACTGAACTTGGGTGGCTATAATTGGAAATCATTTGATTGCCCATGGTGTTCATTTAATGGCTATATAGCCATCACTGAACACTAGAGATGAGCAAGCATGCTCGTCCGAGCTTGGTGCTCATTCGAGTATTAGGGTACTCGTAAGTGCTCGCTGCTCGGACGAGTATCTCGCCATGCTCGAGGAAATGGCATCTCCCACATTTTGAATTTTTGGCGCCTATAAATCACTAGCCAGGAGACTCTGCGGTACTCCCCAGCATCACGTGGGGCCTTACATGTCAATAGCAGGGGTTGGCTGGCCAGATCAGGTGACCCTGGAATATGCTAGTGACGTCCGGCAGTGCTCGGCTCAGAGGCTGTCTGGATGTCGTTAGGGACAGATCTGCTGCGTTTCAGGGAGAGTGTTAGGGCCTGGATTTAGTTCTCTGTTAGGCAGGAGTGATCTCAAAAGAACCCAACAGCTCTTCTAAGGGCTACAAGACATTTTTTTTTTGTCTCCTGGCTGGGTTGCCTGGCACTAGTAGTGCAGCTATCGCCATATATAACAAACTTTGTTTTTTTGTTGTTTTATCTCAGTGATACAAATCCATTTCATACCAGCTGTGTGGAACCATTCTGTGTGTCACAGTTCAGCTGTCCAGTCACCACAAACCACAATCCGTATTTTCTGTTCAGGTGACCGATACTGTATGTCACGTAATCCAATACGGTCATTTGCTCTCACTGATACAGCTACATTAGAAAAATCTGAGTGCAACATTTTTCTGGGTTGCAGTGAAAATAGCCACAGTCAGCAGGGGCTGAGTTTGCTCTCTGATATATTGTGCACGTCACGTTAAAAAAAAAAAAAAAAAAAAAAAAAAACTACTTAGTTTTTTTGTTGTTTTATCTCAGTGATACAAATCCATTTCATACAGCTGTGTGGAACCATTCTGTGTGTCACAGTTCAGCTATCCAGTCACCACAAACCACAATCCGTATTTTCTGTCCAGGTGACCCATACTGTATGTCACGTAATCCAATACGGTCATTTGCTCTCACTGATACAGCTACATCAGAAAAATCTGAGTGTGAAATTTGTCTGGGTTGCACTTAAGCAGACCAAGTCTGCCTAATCTAATAGTTTCAGTGTAATTGCTCCATACTTCACGGTACGTAATAAAATACGTAATTTTGCTCTAACTTATCCACCTATATACAAACCACAATCCGTATTTTCTGTCCAGGTGACCCATACTGTACGTCACGTAATTAAAAAAGGGCTTTTGCTCTCACTGATACAGCTACATTAGAAAAATCTGAGTGCGACATTTTTCTGGGTTGCACTTAAGCAGACCAAGTCTGCCTAATCTAATAGTTTCAGTGTAATTGCTCCATACTGCACGGTACGTAATAAAATACGTAATTTTGCTCTAACTTATCCACCTATATATTAACTTGTTCAGATTGAACAAGTTTGTGGGTTTCAGTACAGCAGGCCCATTTTTTTTTTTGGTATATATAATATATATATAATATATATAATTATATACAGAAAATGTTGAACCCCAGGGCTAAGGGTCGAGGACGAGGGCGTGGGCGTGGGCATTCAATTACTGCAGGGGGCAGAGGGCGTGGTCCTGGGCAGTGTGAGACAGTACCTGCTTATGAGGGAGCAGGGGAACGCCGCAGAGCTACACTCCCTAGCTTCATGTCTCAACTTACAGGAACACGTGGTAGAGGACTGTTGAAACCACAACAGTGCGAACAGGTGATGTCGTGGATTGCGGACAATGCTTCAAGTAATCTTCCACGCAGTCCACCCACGTTACCCAAGGGAGCACTCCTCTGGCTCCTCCACCTCAACCTCCTTCCCCCGAGTCTGCCCCCTCCCAGGAAAATTTGGAATGCGATCCGGCATACTCTGAGGAACTGTTTTCTGGACCCTTCCCAGAGTCACAAACCACTTCTCAGGTTGCTGCTGACCTCTTTCCCGATGCCCAAGTTTTCCAACTGTCGCAGTCTGAGGGTGATGACATTGTTGACTTAGTGGAAGAAGTGTGTAAAGAGGTGTCGGACGATGAGGAGACACGGTTGTCAGACAGTGGTGAAGTTGTTGTCAGGGCAGGAAGTCCGAGGGGGGAGCAGACTGAGGAATCGGAGGATGACGAGGTGACTGACCCAAGCTGGGTTGATAAGCCGAGTGCTGCACCAGAACAGGTTACAAGAGGCAGTGGTGTGGCTAGAGGGAGAAGTAGGACCAGAGCTGGTGCATCAGCAGCAACTGTTTCACGTAGTGAAGCTCCCGTGGCGAGGCCTAGATGTTCGCAAGTCTGGAGGTTCTTTAAAGAAATTGAGGATGACCGACGGACTGTGGTGTGCAACCTGTGCCACACCAGGATCAGCAGGGGTGCCACCACTACTAGCCTAACCACCACCAGCATGCGCAGGCATATGAGTGCTAAACACCCCACTCAATGGAACCAAGGCCGTTCACCTCCTGCGGGTCCCACCACTGCTCCTTCCCCTGTGTCACTTGCTGCCTCTGCTAGTCAAACCCCCTGCCCAGGAACCCGGCACGAGCGCCTCCCGCCGGAAAACCACACCTTCGCCTACACGATCCTCCACAGCGTCCACCAATGTGTCCCTGCGCAGCATTCAGCTGTCTTTACAGCAGACGCTGGAGCGCAAGAGGAAGTACAGTTCCACCCACCCACATGCCGAAGCCCTCAATGTCCACATCCCCAAATTGCTGAGCCTGGAGATGCTGCCCTATAGGCTGGTAGAGACAGAGGCCTTTCGCAACCTCATGGCGGTGGCTGCCCCTCGGTATTTGGTCCCCAGCCGCCACTATTTTTCCCGATGTGCCGTCCCAGCCCTACACTAGCACGTGTCACAGAACATCATCCGTGCCCTGACCAACGCTGTTTCTGAGAAGGTCCACCTAACCACGGACACGTGGACAAGTGCTGCCGGGCAGGGACACTATATATAACTGACGGCACATTGGGTTAACTTGGTGGAGGCTGGGACCGAGTCTGACCCTGGGGCCGCTCATGTACTGCCCACACGAGGATTGCGGGGCCTACCTCGGTCAGACGTACTATGCCTCCTCCTCCGACCCCTCCTCCTCCTCCGAATTACCATCCGTGGGCACGGCGCCTTCAGTCGGTAGCTCTAGGCGCAGCAGCAGTGCCGTGGCTAAGCTCCAGCAGGCGCTGCTCAAACTGCTGAGCTTAGGTGACAAAAGGCACACCGCCCAAGAACTATTACAGGGCATCACGGCGCAGACCGATCTGTGGCTGGCACCGCTGAACCTCAAGCCAGGCATGGTTGTGTGTGACAACGGGCGTAACCTGGTGGCGGCTCAGCAACTCGGCAGACTGACACATGTGCCATGCCTGGCCCACGTGTTCAATCTCATAGTTCAGCGGTTCCTCAAGACATACCCCAATCTGTCTGTTTTGCTCACCAAGGTGCGCCGCATCTGTGCGCATTTCCGCAAGTCGACCACAGATGCTGCCACTCTCAGGGCAGCACAGTGCCGCCTACAACTGCCCGCTCACCGACTGTTGTGCGACGTGCGCACAAGATGGAATTCAACATTAAACATGTTATCCAGAGTTTACCAGCAGCGCAGAGCGATTGTAGACTGCCAGATGTCAACTTCCACCAGAACTGGTAGTCAGGTCAGTCAGATTCCTCAAGTCTACAATGAGGAGTGGACGTGGATGTCTGATATCTGCCAGGTGTTGACCAACTTTGAGGAGTCAACACAGATGGTCAGCGGCGATGCCGCCATTATCAGCCTCACCATCCCGCTGCTTTGCCTGTTGAAAAACTCACTGCTCATCATGAAGTCGGAAGCTTTGCGCTTGTCACAAGAGATGGTGGAGGAAGATACGTCGCTTGATAGCCAGAGAACCCTCCGGTCTGTTTCTCAGCGCGTATCGGAGGAGGGGGATGAGGATGAGGAGGAAGAGGAGGAGAATGTCGGCGAGACAGAAGAGGGTACCAATGCTCAGTCCTTCTTAACTCTTGAGCGTGTATGGGCTGAAGAGGAGGAGGAGGAAATGGAGAGTCAGGCCAGTGAGGAGAGGGAATTCTTGCGTGTTGGGACTCTGGCGCACATGGCAGACTTCATGTTAGGCTGCCTATCCCGTGACCCTCGCGTTAGGAGAATTTTTTCAAACACCGATTACTGGGTGTTCACTCTCCTGGACCCACGGTACAAGCAGAACCTTTCCACTCTCATCCCTGTAGAGGAAAGGAGTATGAGAGTGAATCAATATCAACAGGCCCTGGTGCACAAGCTGAAACAATTCTTCCCATCTGAAGCCGCTAGCGGCAGAGGGCGTGGTTCTGTGGGCCAAGTAGCGGGGGAGAGGAGGCGAGCAGGCAGCTTGTCCAGCACTGGCAGGGGAACGCTCTCCAAGGCCTTTGCCAGTTTTTTGTTACCCCAGCAAGACACTGTCACCTGTTCCCAGTCTAGGCAGAGTAGGGGTGAGCTTTACAGAAAGATGGTGAGGGAGTACCTAGCTGACCATACCAACGTCTGGACCGATCACTCTGCTCCATACAACTACTGGGTTTCAAAGCTGGACACGTGGCCTGAACTGGCGCTGTACGCCTTGGAGGTGCTGGCCTGCCCTGCCACTAGCGTGTTGTCAGAGCGGGTATTCAGTGCAGCTGGTGGCGTAATCAACGATAAGCGTACACGCCTGTCAACTGACAGCGCTGACAGGCTGACGCTTATTAAAATGAACAAAGCCTGGATTTCACCGGAATTCAAATCTCCTCCGGGGGGAAAGCAGCTAAAGATTAACATTACTTATGTATCCGATTCCTCTTCTCTACTCCTCTTACTCCTCCTCCTTGTCGTCTTTGCCTAACGCTGACCCAAAACGCAATTTTTTAGAGGGCCAACTGGCACTCTTTTACGACAATTTTTCCGGAGGGCCCCCTACAGGCCCTCACTCCAAACAATTTTTCCGGAGGGCCACCTACAGGCCCTCTCTCTCTAAACAATTTTTCCGGAGGGCCACCTACAGGCCCTCTCTCCAAACAATTTTTCCGCAGTGTCAACTACAGACAGTGTAAAACAATGTTTCAGGAGCGTCAAACAGACAGTCCAAAACAATTTTTCAGGAGGCGCAAGTACCGACATCTAAAAAAAATTTTTTTTGCTGAGGGTCGACTTTATGTACTCCGAAAAGAAAAAAATATTTGGAGGCTCAACAAAAGCCATTTCACTGCATTCTCAGTCGGACAAAGTCATTGGTGGTGTAACCCCCATGCTGTGTCAGGCTAAATTTTTGGGTGCTTCACCAGCTACCTCATTTAACTTGGTCACTTGTTGGTGTCACCGCCATGCTGTGTCAGGCTTATGCCTGCATCGTGTGGCTGGGGATAGGAGAGCAGTGCCAGCATGGGCATGGGTGATGGACCTTCGTTGCACCTAGTTGGGTGCTTCTCTAACATGTGATGGGCATGTGCCTCGCCTTTCTTGGTCTGGGTGAGCACAATTGCCATGAGGGTAACCACCAGGCTGTTGCAGGAGAATTTGGGGTAATGGTGGGATTAGGCAGCCTCAGAGGCATCCATGCATGCTGCCCCTGCTGTTTCCTGTCCATTTCCGTGGTGTTTCCATGATTTTCTGATGTTTCCAGGTTTTCACCCAGCCTTCCCTAGGCAGAGCCTTGGTCCCCTGCAAAAAATGCTCGAGTCTCCCATTGACTTCAATGGGGTTCATTACTCGAAACGAGCACCCGAGCATCGGGAAAAGTTTGTCTCGAATAACGAGCACCCGAGCATTTTAGTGCTCGCTCATCTCTACTGAACACCTCATTTTCAATATAACAATACAGTGCTGCCACCTAGTGGCCTATTTTGGTTTTGGGCTATTTAGGTTTTGGGCTATTAGAACAGCGTAACAGGCATTAACAGCGTTCCCTGATCTCAGCTGGGGAACACTGTTTCAGGAGTTGGAGCATGTAGCTCCCGCTTCTGGACTGCTCAGATGCCGTGGTCACATTTGGTGTCATGTATGTGATCAGCCTTATGGTTGATTGCATACATGTGCCGTGTGTCACTATATTTTAAGACTGCACTATGGTGCCACATAACTAGCAGTATGAAAAGCAAGTCCATATAGTCCTAAACAGTGGCCATTTGTGCGGAGAAACAGTATCTCAAATACGTGAGTACACCCCTCACATTTTTGTAAATATTTTATTATTTCTTTTCATGGGACAACACTGAAGATATGACACTTTGATACAATGTAAAGTGGTCAGTATACGGCTTGTATAACGGTGTACATTTGGTGTGTCCTCAAAATAACTCAGCGCACAGCCATTAGTGTCTAAACCGCTGGCAACAAAAGTGAGTACACCCCTGAGTGAAAATTGTCAAATTGTGCCCAATTAGCCATTTTACCTCCTTGGTGTCATGTG
>ONZH01026766.1:0-24299 GCA_900303285.1 Rhinella marina
CCTGGTTCCTTTTAATGAACAAGAGTTTGACCACGTTGGCTGTGGACAGGCGGATGTGCCTGTCCGTGATCACCCCCTGCCGTGCTAAATACACGTTCGGGCAATACACTTGCCACAGGGCAGGCCAGCACCTCCAAGTCGTAAAGGGCAAGCTCAGGCCAGGTGCCCAATTTGGAGACCCAGAAGTTAAATGGGGCAGACCCATCTGTCAGTACATGCAGATGTGTGCACACGTACTGTTCCGCCATGTTGCTGAAATGCTGCCTCCTGACAGTCCATATCAGATGGTGGTGCTGGATGTTGTGGCATGCTGACAAAGCTTTTCCACATTTCGGACATGCTTACCCTCCCTTCTGAGGTGCTAGAGGTTCCCCAGTTGCTTTGTTGACTTCTTCCTCCGCCTCAGCCTCGTGCTTCCACTGAGCCCCCGCTGTCAGATGGGAATGCCATCATTAGCTCATCTACCAGAGTGCGCTTGTACTCGCACATCTTCTAATCACATTTCAATCATGGAAGTAAGGATGGCACGTAGTCCTTGTAGCGGGGATAGAGCAGGGTTGACACCCAGTAATCAGCACTAGTAACAATCCGGGCAACTCAGCAGTCTTTGTGCAGGCACTGCATCATGTCCTCGGTGGGAGGTGTTTCGTCTGTGTCCTCTGTATCCCCCCAGCAATGCTCCAGTGATGCCTGTGACCTTAATGGGTTCCACCCTGCTCTGAATGTGAATCTTCCTCCTACTCATCATCATCATCCTCCTCACCCTCCAAAGCTGTGCCCTGGCTAGACAGTTGTGTACCTGGCCTCTGTTGGTGCAGGAACCCACCCTCCGAGCCACTTCTGCATGACTGGCCCGATAACCGTGGAAATGATCCCTCTTCCTCCTGTGCCACATCCTCATCCATCATCGCCTGAAGCATTATTTCAAGGAGACATAGAAGTGGGATAGTAATGCTGAGGATGGCATCATCGGCGTTGGCCATGTTGGTGGAGTACTCGAAACAGAGCGACATGACACAAACGTTCCACATGGAGGCCCACTCGCTGGTGGTGAGTGGTGTTATTCTGCAGAGTGACATAACCGTGCATGCTGCAGCTCAAACTCCACTATCGCCTGCTGCTGCTCTCACAGTCTCTCCAGCATGTGCAAGGTGGAGTTCCACCTGTGGGTACATCACATATGAGGTAGTGAGCAGGAAGACAGAAGTTATGCTGCAGTACAGGGTGAGAATGCCTAAAGCGCACACAAATGGCCCGCACTTTCTGCAGCAGCTCTGACATATCGGTGTAATTTTTCAGGAACCCCTGAACCTGCTAGGCCCAGATTTGATATGAGATTTCACCTGCTGTTGCACACCACCAGGCCGGGCTTGAAGCTCAGCGGCACCAACCACTCATCGGTCTGTTCTTCCATGCCTGCTCACAGCTCCTGCATGGTGTGGGGTTTTTCCGCCAAACATAGTTTCAGACCAACCTGCTGTCATTTACCCCCTGCTGTGCTGAAGTTGATGGTGCAGCTGTTGCGCTGACGTGATGAGGAAGAGGTAGAGAAGGAACAGGAGGAGGAAGCGGAGTAGGAGGAAGAGGCTACAGAAGGCACCGAGAAACGTCCGTGCCTCGGGCCCAACCGCTACTACATTTACCCAGTGGGTAGTTAGGGAAATATAAAGTTGCTGCCCGTGCTTACTGTTCCATGTATCACTGATTGTG
The DNA here is from genome assembly GCA_900303285.1 of Rhinella marina. Lineage (NCBI taxonomy): Eukaryota > Metazoa > Chordata > Amphibia > Anura > Bufonidae > Rhinella > Rhinella marina. Next base: position 1,711 of record ONZH01026766.1, read on the forward strand.
TGGACCTTGCCACTGATGGCGTTGCGCCACGCACACTTGATTTTTTCCACCACTTGTTCGTTTAAGGCAGAGACGGCCTGCCTGGAAAAGTACTGGTGGCTGGGAACAGCTGCGTCATTAAATTTTTAAAACTCTCCGTCTCCACCAGACAGAATAGCAGCATTTCAATGGCCAGGAATTCTGAAAAGCTGGCATTTAGGGCCAGGGTTTGCAGGTGGGTATGGGGGTACTTCCTCTTTCTCTCCAGTGTTTGGGGGATGGACAGCTGAACACTTCCATGAGACAGTGTGGAGATCCTCGGTGAAACTGGTGCTGGTGTTGCTATCACATTCTCACTTTGAGGGGTGTCAGGTGGCCCTGTTACTCCAGAGGGGGAGGAAGAGGCCAAGGCCACAGTAGAAGAGGGAGCAGGAGGAGCCTCAGATCTTTCATGGTTTTTAAGGTCTACTCCACTGCAGTTCATGCTTACATAGATGCCTTATCATGCAGATGGTGCTCAGGTTTAGAACATTTAAGCCTCGCTTCAGGCTCTGACCGCACAGCGTGCAAACCATTTGTGTCTTGTCGTCAGCACATTGTCTGAAGAACTGCCACGCCTTTTGAGCTAGCTTTGGTGTGTTGTATCCCTCAGCGAGTTGCGCAATAGAAGGTTACTGGCCTAGGGGCCGGGCACTATGCTTTTGCACCCTGCTCCCTCTTTTGCTGTGTGGCTGGTGCTGCATGACCTCCACCTCTGTGCCGCGGGCCCCATAGCAGTGGCGTGGTCTGCCTCTATGGGCAGTACGCCACTGTCCCTGACCTGTTTCCCTCAATGTATTGCATTTGAAATGTAAAATGGTAGGAACTGTTTTGCACGATTCGTCTGCTTTGAATTGCCAAAACTTCAAATTCATTTGAAAGAATTTTTGTGAAGTCCATGTTTGTTTAGAATATATTTGCTCATCTCTACCCGAGTCACTTAATGTATGATTCCTAGGGTGCTGAAAAGTACTTACTTTTATCATTTATCCATATATACATATTATGATCTATCAAATGCATTTCTATAGAAATTTGTTCAGAGTAACATGTTTAGAATAGCTTAAGAAAGACAATCATAAAAATGGAAACAAAAATGTTTATTTTTTTTTAATTAGAGAGCTTTTTTCCATTAGTTGGAAGCAACAATCTGGTCCACCCAGCTACGGAGCTCAGTGACACGGGCATAGACACCTGGAGTAGATGTCGAGCATGTGCTGCTTCCCCATGACACAATACCAACCAGTGTCCAAGCACCATTTTTTTGGCACACAAGGGGTCCACCAGAATCACCCTATATTAAAAAAAATATATAATAACATTGATTTATTGCTTTACCTCTATGTTATTTATTACTCAATTCTATGTGTTACTTTTTAAAATATAGCAATCACATTGCATTTAAGGCGGGTTCACATCACATTTTATGTATACGTTAGAAAAAAAAGGATACAAAAATGTAGCAAACCATGTTCTTGTATACTGCAGAGTCCAGTAAAAAAAAATATATTTTTTTTATAATGGAACTCTAAGGTGAACGGATTTCACTGTATGGCATCAGTGTGAGGCATCTATTTAAAGTATAAGTTTTTGTATGTGTTAAACGGATGGGGAAAATGTGATGCTAAGCCAGTCTTATGTGGAATAATTATGTAGAAAATATAATAATCCCTTTACTGTTTGTTTATTTCCAAAATGCAAAATTAACCACTTCCAGACCACAAGTCAACACCTAATTCTGCAAGGACGTTTCTGAATGAAGATTGTGCAGCTGAGTGATCATCGTACCCGTCATTGCGGCCGCTACATACAAAGAAATGCGCTTTGTGACCAAGTTATTCATCACAAAGTTAATTTCTTTGTGAAATTCAGAGAAGTAGCCAAATCAAATTTTTCAAAACTTCGCTCATCACTAGTCACGTTCTTCATACAACTGTTGAATTAATGGGCTACTTGGCTACTTTGACAATAAACTTTCTTTCTGACATTTAGCAATATTTACAACTCAAGCAAGTTTTTCTTTTCATTAGACACTTTGAAGCAAGTACTGTATTAATTAACTGTGTGACTGTGTCTGTGTGTGTCTGTGTGTGTGTGTGTGTGTGTGTGTGTGTATATATATATGCACACATATATGTATATAACATATATTCTGTATGTTGTACATTTATGCATATTTCTCATCTTTAGCTTATAGTTTAAAAAGGATGAATTATCCATCTGATAATACAAACCATGCAGGAAGATGACCCAGCAGCTCCAGCGCAGACCATGATATCAGTGATGTTAGTACCCCAGTAGGTCTTACATTGCTCATTGGACAACACAGGCAGGGCAGTCTGCTGCAATTTGCTAGGGGTGCTTAATGCTGTTCAAAAATAAAGAATTCAGTATGTAAACAATTTATGTTTTGTTTGATCATTCAGTTAAATGTGAGTATTTATAAAACACGCATTAATTAATGAATTTTAGACATTGATTTAACTTTTAAATCTTAATATGGGGATATTTTTTATGTGATAATTTAACCTTGCAATTTTCCATTTTTGTGTTCTTGCCTTCCTGGAGCAATAACATTTTTATTTTTCCACTCGCATAGCATTACGAGGGCTTGTTTTTTGTTGTTTTGTTGTTCTTTTTAATGCCATCATTTACTTTTGCATACATAGTAGTGGGAGGAGGGAAAACGAGGTGGAAATTGAAAAAAAAAAACACAATTCCACCAAACTTTTATGGCTTATGTTTTTACCATGTACCCTTCATTCTCTGGGTCAGTATGATTAAGATGATACCACATTTATAGAGTTTTTCTTGTGTTTTAAGACAGAAAATTATTATTTTTTCATTTCATTGCCATATTCCAGGGATAGCCAACCTGCGACTCTTTAGCTGTTGCAACACTACAACTCCCAGCATGCCCAGACTGCCTACAGCTATCAGCCTACAGCCGGACATGGTGGGAGTTGTAGCTTTACAACAGCTGGAGAGTCGTAGGTTGCCCATCCCTGCCATATTCTAACCCTCATAACCTTTCTATAGAGCTGTAAGAGGGCTTTTTTGTGGGGCAATATGTAATTTTTATTTATACCATTTTGAAGTGTATATGACTTTTTGATCACTTTTTATTCAATGACAAAAATATTGCTAACTGGCCATTTTGTTTTTTTTGCCCAATGGTAATAGTACGGGTATTGTTAGATTTACTATTTTTGTATTTATTTTGTTGGTTTTTATTCTAGGGAAGGTGGGGTGATTTTAAACTTTTTTTACTTTTCTAAAGGCTATGTACACCTTTGGGGCAATTTTTTTTCATTATTGCATTATACTTATTTTGACCTGAAAATCACTTTTTAAATTGGTCTTTATTAACAATATGGAATCCTTTTTTGTGTACAGAGCTGAGAAGCTGTACTAGCTGATTGTGGATTTTTTTCTCAATTCCGTCATCTGAGGAGCAGACGGACAGCTTCTCTCTTCTCTCTGATCTTATAAACACTCATTAAAGCTCAATCCTTACCTTACTGATAAGAATGTGGCTTAAATAAGTGTTTTTTACCTCTCAGTAGTTTACAGATAAGGGTAATTAGATGACCTGCACAAAGTGAAAGTACTAGTTACCCAGCTAGACAAACAGTTAACCCTTTGTGACTGAACAGCTCAATATGTTTAATAAAGCCCAATTGAAAATGTGATTTTTAGCCAAAAATAAGTTAAATGCAATCATAAAAAATGACTCCAAAGGTGTACATAGCCTTTAAATCACCCTAGGTGACTGTAACAAGCAATCATTTGATTGCTACTTGTATTCTGTAACAGAAATAGATCATATAGAAGATTCAGTATATTCCAATGCCGGGCTGACACTTGCAGGGGACACCTTTCCTGATCTCAGCCAGGGCCAGGCAGCTCAGGACGGGAAGCGAATGGGTTCCAGCTTTAATGCTCTCAGATGCCATGGTCACATTTGACCATGGCATCTGATGGCTTTAACCCTTCAGATGGGTTTTCTGAGATTTTTTTGACTGGATAGGTCATCAGTACTTAATGAGTGGGGGTTCAACACCGGGGACCCCCACAGATCAGCTGTTTGAGAAGGTACCGGCGCTCCTGTGAGTGTCACAGTCATCTCTTTGATTTTCCTTGGTTAAGTGATGACAAGTTCATGTGCCACATGGCCATGGAGCAGCTCAGCCCCATTAAAATGAATAATCAATATAGAATGTACAGCACTGTGCTTGGTAAGTCACGAGAAGGAAGAGTCGCATTGCCTTCTCAAAACAGCTGATCAGCAGAGATCCTGGGTGTTGACCTCCACCCATCAGATAATGATGACCTATCCAAAGGGTAGGTAATCAGTAAAAAAAAAAAAACATCAGGCTGTCATGGCTCCTGATGTAAGTCATTGTTCATCCATTGTTTTCACTGTGTTTAACCCTTCATAGCATAATCATGTACACTTGTCATTTGGAGTGAGCTCAGAGTGAGCTCATTCCATACATGGCAAGCGCCAGCTGTTTAATACAGCTGACACCTGCCAGCAGTGAACAGGCATGGACATGGGTCAGAACCTAGCTATTTGAACCCGTTAGATGCTGCTGTCATTATTGATTGTGGCATCTGTAGGGATAGACAGACGGAGGGAGCTCACTCTTTCCATCGATCAGAGACCCCAAGTGAATTCTCAGGGCTCCAATCAGTTGTTATTACAGCCTGGGGCCTTGTGAAGGTTCCCAGGCCTGTCATAGTGAGTTGCCTGAGAAACCAAGCCTGAGGTATGGCCTGGCAGGCAGCCTATATTTTATTGCAGTCTATGGGACAGGTTGATTAGAAGATCACATGTACAAGTCTTGTAAAAAAGAAAAATTTTAAAAAGAACACAAAAGTATTAAAAATTCAAATCCCTTTTTCCAATTTTATCCTTAAAAATAAACATTAACAAATGAACTTAATAGATAAAGCCATGTCCAAAAACGCACAAATTATTAAAATATAAAACATTGGTGACAATGGTGACTGCTGTAACAGAAAAAAAAATAACCAATTTTCTTTTTTAGGTCACGATGTCCTCGCCACCCTTAAAAAAAATGAAATTAAAAGTCATCAAAAAGTCATATATACCCCAAAATGGTATCAATAACAACTACAGCTCGATTCACAAAAAGAATTGCAGTTCTCTTAGCTTATCGGACCAGGTAGAAGCAGGAGCCAGCTCAGCTAATCCTGGCATAGTACATGGTTACAGAGTACCCATGTGCTATGCCAAGAGTTAGTAATCCTCCAGGGGGCACTGGCAGGAGCAACAACATGCGTTCCTGCCCATACTCCCTGCTTATGCGGCCCCATTCATAAATTTCACAGTCCGTACTCCGTACACCACTGAGCTGTCAGCAGAGTACAGAGAACTGAGTTTTAAGCGTACAGGGAATGGTGCACTTTAGGGCATTATCAGGGACAGTTTATCCCAACCATGTCTTATGCTAACAGCATTTCCATTTAGCCCAGGGACAGTTTCTCCTGGTTCTCTCAAACTATTGATGCATATTGGAACATACAGGAGGAGTAGTAGGACAAACGGCTTTATTTATCTATGTGTGCCGCTGTGCACCACTGTTCCTACCGCAAAATTTATTTGTTGTTTTTGTCTGATATTTTCATTATTTTGGTTAAACGTAAGGGCCATCTATTTTATTGGTTGTAAGTATTAAATGTTACGTTTTATCGACATTGGCAAAATTATGGATTACCTCTATAGTCTTCCATTAGGGACATCTTATTAAAATTTTACACAAAGGTTTAGTTATTCTTTATTGTTAGCAATCATAACAAATGGCAAACATTCAAAATTCTTTGCTCACCAAACCATCTTGTCTTTCCCCATCCACTTGTAACACAGATGCGGCCATCATCATATACTTCACCAGGGTTAGCTAAGCATACTGGGGATACAGTTGAGCCAATAACAGCTGGAGTGGCTAGTTTTACCAAGGAAATGTCATTATTGATGGCGTTGGAATCCCAATTTGGATGAGTAAAAACCTTAAAAAGAGAACATCTATGTAGAAATCATGTTTTGTAATGATTAGTGAATAGCCCATAAGGCTTCCTTCGTGTGCTATTTTTTGTGACAATTTGTTAAATTTTACTGTGAATGAAAAACTAAGATCACATATTGTGGATCACAGGTAAGTCTCTGATCACACTTGAAGGGGTTTTCATTTTTTTACAATAATCATGGGATAACCCCTTTAATGTGGTAGAGCCTCCATCTCAAATTCTGTCAAATGTGATAAGAGTAAAGGCTCATGAACATGTTCGCAAAATACGGGCCCCAGCCGTTCTGGCACCGCATCACGGATGTGGACCCATTCACTTAAAGGTCGTTGAGGAATGGAGGCACGGAACCCTACAGAAACACTTCGGAGTGCATCCATGGGGTTTTTGTCCATGCCTCCGCACTGCAAAAAAGTAGTGCATCCATCAAGTGAATATGTCCACGATCCGCATGCGGCGGCCCCATGGTCGGCGCCCGTGCACTGTGGACCCCAATTTGCGGTATGCAGCACAGGCTCGGCCAGCACACAGTCGTGTGCATGAGCCCTAACAGTGATGCATGCACTATATTTTTTTTCTCATCAAAACAGAACTGGATGGGTCCTATTATAAGTCAATGGAGTCGATTTGATGCCATTGGTATTTGTAGTATCCACTATAAACAGAAATTATGATGCAAATGTACATATAGCCTCATTCATATAATGAATCTCCTAAATACTCGCTAAACTATAGAAAATGTTTTTAGTTGTCCTGTCTGTAAACTGTAAGTTACATACTGTAACAAAAATAAAACAAAATGTAGACTCACTTGTGAGACGGCCAGGGACTGGATTGGTTCAGCAGATGAACTTCTGTCATGTTCTCCAAGAACAACACGGTCGGTTAAACTACAAATAACAGCAATACACATCCACACATCATGTAACCAATTCATCAAAGGGGGTCAAGCAGTAAGGATAAGTCTTTTCTTTAGATTTCTCATTTCATTTAAATCCAAATTAAACACTACCAAAATAACTGTGGCTTTTCCCACAAAAAATACTGTAAAACCACCCTTAGGGCCGTTCACATGGTGGGTTTTACAGCCTAATTTGCATGGACAGCTGCATCAAATTTTTTTCAAAAACTTGCATTCTTTTTGCCTCTCATTTATTTCAATGGGAGGCAATGCTAAGGATCATGTAGAGGAAGCTTACAGCTGCAACTGCACAAAGAATGGACAAAGCTCTTCTCGGTGCGACCACAGTTATAAGCTGCTGCTCCGTAATCCTTAGCTCTGCCTCATATTGAGATGTATGGGATGCAGAAAGGACAGGAATGCCTGGGGCTTTTCGGAAGCTGTTCCTACCAAAATTCTGCAGGAAAAGCCATCATTTGAACGTCTCCATAGGATTTAAAGTTGGTTTTACAGTTTAAAAAAAAATACAGCTGTTGTGACAGCATGTGATGTATTTTTTTGAGCTAAAAGCAAAAGTGGATCATGTAAGAAGAAGTAGAACTCCTTCTTTTATATTTCTCTATCCTTTTCAACTCACTTCTGGCTTTGGCTCAAAAATCTTCATAAAAACTGCAACAAAAAGCTGTATGTGACATCTTAGGCTGGTGGTATTTTCAGAGATTGTGGAAGCCAATGGGAAATATTAAATGCAGCACATACATGCATTTTTTTGAGAATAGTGTTTTTATTTTATTACTGTTTTTTGCTTACAAACCTAAAGCCTATTACTGGTTTATTCACAGACACAATATATTATTATAAAGAAATGTAAGTCTAAAACATTATTCTTAATATGAATATGAAATTTGGAAAGGAAAAAATATCTGAAGAAAAAAACCTTGAAGTTTTTCCCAGGATTCAAACCTGGGATCTCTACCTGCAAAACCAGGTGCTTACTAATAAGCTATAGCATTGCCACATATGTATATGTATGTTTTTCTATACATATAAGCTAACACAAATTACTGGTATCTTTATAATCATATATTGTGTCTGTGAATAAAAACACAGATTTCTCTTCAGTTGTTTAACATACAGACAAGAGAAAGGTTTAATCAGCATGATGAGCCCCACCAGGCAATATGTCTGGTTTAATACAGTTCATCCTGGTGATAGAGCCTCTTTAAACATACCCCAATGGGTGCTCATGGTTCTTGCATCACTGAGGAGAGGTTTCATTCCCTTAGCGATACAATCACAGGTGCTATAGCATGGTTCCTTTCACTGAAGTGAACCAGATTCTCTGCATTGAAGACTTCTCAACCCTGGAATTATTCTTTGAGTGATTGCTCTAGCACCCATAAAGGAGATAGCTAGAGCTGTCAGTCAGAGTAGAGAAGAGGGTTTAGGAAGCCTTATGCGCAGAGATCTCAGGACACTAGCACACGAAGGAATCACCTTTATGGCACTTGTGATCATTGTACCAGGAGAATTAAAATGTCTCCTCCTCTGTCATGCAAGAAGCACCCACTGATGTATCTTCAAACAGTGACTTACCTCTCACCTATCTACCTTGTCAGCAGTTTTGATGGGTCAAAGTGACCACAGACTCCGTTTAAATAATACTTTATGAAAGATCAAATACACCTACCCAACAGTGCAGTGAGCTGCTGTTACCACCCAGTTGCTGTTAATCAGGGAGCCACCACAATAATGCCATCCAGTATTGTCCTGTAAGATACAAAACAACAATATACTGTAGGAGATATTACAGAACACATACAACCAAGGATGCACTGTATGTCCATAAGGGAATAAGTTGCTGGGAGATACATTTGAAGTGGCTTATCTCCTGTGAGAATAAAGGAATGGGCATGTTGAAGTCCAGCATGCAAGAACTCCTTTCCTTTGACATCTACTGTCAGAGTTGGCAGGTACAGCCAACGTTCATGTAATCTATAGGGGCACTTTATACTGTTGAGGAATTAAAGGTATTAAGCAGGTATAAGAAATATATATAAAATCAATAATTAAGAATGAGCAAACCTGTGGAAGTTTGGGTTCGGCCAAACTTGAACCCGAACCTCATTGAAGTCAAAAGGTACCTGAACTTCACTTTATTATTTCCCATTGTAACATGGTTATATCAGAAAATAATGGCATTCATAAGACAGAATGCAAAACGGAAACGGAAGCATTCCATTTGGCATTTCATGTTTTAAATGTCAACACATAGGGGGGAATTTATCATTAGGAAAATATTTGAAGTCAGTTTTGCTTCAGTCTGTGTTGGAGTACTTTCTGCCACATTTATCAAACGTCACAGGTTGTTTGATAAATGTGGCTTGTCCTTAAACCTAACACTTCTGTCTAGAGAAGCTCCTCCACTTTTCCTACTCCACCCTCCTCCTGGAGTGAGATTGCGACTATTTTGCGACTTTTTTTAAAAAGTCGCAATGATAAATCTGGAGTGAAACTCATTAACATGGCTAACCACACCCACTTTTCCACCCATATTACAAACTGGAGTGAGTGGTGTACACATGCAAAAAGTCGCAAAAAAATGTGCAAAAAAGTCGCAAAAGCCCTATCGTGCGACTTTTTGAAGACAGAATTCTGGAGTGAAGGTGTGATAAATCAGGGCCATAATGATTAGAATCTTAGGTTACAGATGTGAATGAAAAGGAAGAGAAACAAATAAGACTTAATAAAAAATGAAATAAATGAATGTATATAGGCTCGTGATCGCTGGCCTTGTGGTCACATGACTGGTTGCTCAGGAAAAGAGGAGTGATGCCGGATATGTGCTCTTCCCGGGCAGCCTCGTGATTGCAGCTGTCGCAGTCAAGTGACCGGTTGCACGGGAGAAGCTTGGAGATGCCGGATTTGCAACTGTGCCGGCCGGTCACTTGATCGCAAGAGCTGTGTTCATGTGACTGGTTACCCGGGCGACAGGACGCTAGTGCATCGGGATAATGTGGCCTAGCAAGATCTCCTATGGACGGAGGAGGGGGTAACGGAGCATGGAAAATAAATAAGTGCACTGGATCAAGTGGCCTTTTGTTAACCAAAAGAGGAAACACTAGATCAAAAGGACAAACTTGTACGTTCTCTTTTGCAGATTATTTTACGATATATATAACCATCTTACATAACACAAAATAATAAAATCACCTGAACACCGAACCCGGTCTTCAGTGAAAAAGTCCGGGTTAGGGTATGGGTACCCAATATCGCAAAGTTCAGTACAAACCCGAACTTTGCAATTCGGGTTCGCTCATCGCTAGCAATAATAGTAATTTTATCTACTAGTATATATTTGTAAGTGTTACCAAGATTTCTGCTTCAGAATGCAGACACTACCCACTTGTCCTTTGTTATTTTTAACAATGCTGGTTTTGAATGGGCATAAGACCAAGAGCGAACTATTGTTCACTATAAGCCCTTGCAAAATGATCTACGTATATGTGCATCATCTGTGGTATGCAACTACTGCTGAATGCCGCACAAATGTGCCATGGTGCTATCACAAGTAGAAGCTCAAAAGTTGTGCCCGTGTGACCGCCGTGGAAGCCTGATAGTGGCTTTTCTTCTGTAATGGCTGTGGTCAAAGAAATCTCTGATTACAGCCATTAATTCCCTTAGATTCAGTGCTCAATTATGATTGCAACATCTAAGTGAAAATGTCTTAATTCTGATTAGTAAATTATACTGTACTTCCTGGGTATACAAAAGCATTATATTACAATAAAAAATAATCTAATAAACTAATGTGTTCACAGTAAAACAAAAAAATAATGATAAAGTGTTAAAAAATCTTAATTCTCCATACAATAAATTTAACACAGCAAAACCTTTCAAATGAGTAAACAAGTACAAAAAACTAACAAATATATTTATCCCACGCATGGCTACATTTAATATTTTGGTAACCATACCGACTCCCAGAATGAAGCTACCATGCTATTTATACTGCATGGTGCACAAAATAACAACAATAGCAGAAAGTAATAATTTTTACTTAAAACACCAAAAGAATAAATAAAAGTAATTAATAAGTTAAAGTGTCATTAAAAATAAACCTCATCCTGCAATAAACACCTAACACCGCTTCAATACGTGTTGTTACCTGAAGAGAGACTTGCCAGGGCCAAGATCCTGGAACTGCCTCCTCACCATTGACTATTCTAGCATAGCCAGTGACAACAGGAGAGATAGTGGGAATTCCGCAGCCTGGTAAGAACATAGATTTTGATATTTAATAATGTTGAAATATGTTTCAATAGCATAGTTTTTTAACAAAGAAATCTCCTTTCAAAGGCTTCTTTTATTCATATAAAATACATTGTATATACTATGTATACATATAAAATACATGATATGTAAACATATAAAATACATTGCCCACAATTTACAAATGTGTCTGAGCCCCACATTTTGATGCATTTTGGTGCAAATAGCTGTTCCCCAATTGTTTTCTGATTAGGTTGTAAAGGTGACAGGTTTAGCAGTAATGCCTCATTCACACAGTCAGTGTTCGGTCAGTGATTTTGAGCCCAAACCAGGTGTGGCTCTAAACTCAGGTCAGGTGCATATTTTTCCCTTATACCTTATTGTTTGTCGAGGCTCCAATCCTGGTTTTGGCTCACAATCACTGATGAAAATCACTGATCTCCTGTAAAAAAAAAACTAGGCCAATCAATATATAATGTAAATCTAGGGGGTAATTATTTAACAAAATGCACCAGAAAAGTGGGGTGATTTGCCTGTTTTGTAGGTAGAATGGCCATTTGTGCCAATTTTATGAAATATTGTGCTAATTTTAGGGTGGTTTGCAATATCCCTGGGAGTTCACATTAGGCTCAAATTTAGGCCAGTATCTAGCTGCTCTGACATTAGGAAAAGTGAGTCAATATCATTATCAAAAACCACAATCACAGTTATATAATTTACATGCAACAGTGGAATGACAACAATTGAAGTTACCATAAGCTGCACTAGTCAAAGCCAAACAGGAGACAAGTAGAAGGAAAGCCATAGTGAATACTTGCTATATTCACATGAACAACTTATATAGTAAAGAAATACAAGCTGTAAGATATGTCTTTGCTTAATGATTGGTTGAACTGCACAAAGCAAGGTGAACAAATAGTGCTAACTTACAACCTTCAATGTTTTACCACAGTTTTTAATCTCACTACGAACACTTTCTAAATTTGACATCTGGTGCTAGTACTGAAACCCTGAATATTTACTAGAACTAAAATTTTTGCCTGGAATTAGTTTTTTCCCAGAAAGATTATTATAAAGGATGAGTGAATTGATTCAAAATGAATGAGATTTGTTACTAGCTTCATAAAAAATTAATCACAAAAGATTTTTGATTTGTTTCAGACAAATTGCATAAAAACAGCACATAAGCCCATTTTACTGTGAGAATTGGTGGGGAAAATCCTGAAGAAGGAATAAGTAGGATGGTCACATAAGACTGGAAGGGAATTGGAGGGGAGAGTGCACCATGATCGGCTCAGAGGTATACAAGATTATAGGGAGAGAAATAGAGATATATTTTGGAATTAGGGGTATATTAAGGGGTCTAATCATGGAAAGAGAGTAAGGGAGTGATAATGGGTCACTATCAGGCATATTAGCTGGCAGGCAACTAGTTCTGCATTACAGATTCCTGCAAAAAAGCAAAAAAAAATTCTTAAGGGTATTCAAACGCAATCATAGATATTGGGTAAATATGAGTAAACCATTTGAGGTTAGGTTTAGTTCAAGTTCGCCAAAGTTTTCAAAAAGTTTGGTTCAGGCTGAATCAAATTGGCTCTGAATGCCCTGGAAATTGCCCGAATTTTTTTTTTAAGAAAATGTTTTTATTTTTTTCTAGTACATTTTTTATTAATTCTTCCCTCTCTCTCCCCAATCTCTTGAACGCAATGACAGCAACAGCAAATCATGTCTGAGTGACACTGATGTACCAAGCTATGGGGAGTTAACAAATAGCATGTTTAAAAACACACCACACAGTCACATGTGATGCTTTTTCAGATTCCAAAGTTTCCAAACATTGTCCTTTATCGGGGCAGATGCTGTTTAAACACACACAGTGTTCTGAAATTTAAAAAGAAAAGTTAAAGTGGCATGCTAAAGGACTCCTTGTCAAGGTCAGAATGTCTTCCCATACACGCACAAGTGTTAATTGTCAGAAGAAAAAGTGGCTATTAACAATTTGATTCTGGAATTGGAGTTTGTCCTTAGACATAATTTTTTTTGTCTTTAAGGACAAATTCTACTTAGAAACCCAAGGAGTGGCCATGGGGGCGACGTGCACCCTGTCGTATGGCAATTTGTTTTAAGGAGCTTGGGAGAGAGAGATTTTTCAAGAAGAAAACACTCCAGGAATAGAGAAGGTGCATAATTGGATGAGGTATATAGATGATTTGTTATTTCTATGGGAGGGGTCTTTTGAAGAATTAAAAGAATTTATGAAAGCCCAAACTGAATATTAAACTCACATATACGGCAGGTAGAGAGATCAATTTCTTTGACGTGAAGGTGGGGCTAACAGGAAAACGTGAGACAGATATACAGTATATATGAAAAAGACAGCAGTTAATTTTTTTTACATGCTGACTCCTCCCATCCAAAAGCAACGATTGATGGTATACCCACTGGTCAGTTTTTGCGATTGAAGCGTATTTGCTCTGATAAAAATACCTATAGAAAACAGGCGAATGAGTTAAGAGACGCTTCTTGGATCGGGGTTACAGCAAACGACTAATGAATAGAGGATTTAAGAAAGCAGTGAATAAAAAAAGAGACAAACTATTGTGTCCTAATGAAATGATGAAAAGGGAAAAGGATGAAAAAATACGGTTTATTATGAATTTTAATAAACAGTGGAATGACATCAGAGATATTATGTGTAAACATTGGGAAGTGTTAAGAACTGATCCCATACTGGCAATATGTATTACGGATCGACCATTGATGACGGCTAGACATTCAAAAAATTTTAAAGATATGGTGATACATAGCCATTATATCCCGGATTTAAATGAAGAATGGAAACCAGGTACCAAAAGGACAGGCTCTTTTCCCTGTGGAGATAAGCGAATCATGCAAAATTTTATTCGCCGAACATTTGCCGAACCTTTCGTAAGATTCATATATTCAACGAATATATTCATTGAATTTGCGTGCAAAATATACGTAATTATATGGCTGTTAGCGAACATTCGCACACTAATAACGAACATTCAGGTAAAAAAAAGTATGCAACCTCTTTGAACACGTACGCATAAGCGTACAAATTGCGTACGAAAATGACAGGCTTTGCTGGAGAGGAATGGTGGAGCAGGAAGAACGCTCTGAGTCTGACCCCTGGCTACATATGGATACTGTATCAGCAGATGACAGCAAATCATCCAGCTGAGGCTGAGATGAGCGTGCCATCCACTACCTCATCCACTTTCTCCTCCACTACAATTTTGCGCCTTGGTGGGTTAGCCTGGTGGAACAACGGCCAAGTATTGCGAATACTACTAGTAGATGCTCCCACTACAGGTCCTTTGGCACTTCTGCCCTGTGCCACCTTCTCCTTTTTTTAGAGCTCGTAGTCTGGCTGGAACTGGACCCCTTTTGCTTATCCATTCCAGACATTTTTCAATTCACTCTGTGGCCCTGCAGCTGGTCTTTGTCCCTGTATCTCCCTATCTCTTCATATCTCTCCCTGTCTGTCTCTCTCTCCCTGCCTGATTTATTACTAGCCCTGAACAAGACCTGCCCAAAGCTTTCTCGTTGATCCAGGGAGTTATTCGTTGATCCAGGGAGTTATTCTGATTGCCTGATTGGAGTCGGGAAGGAATTTTTCCCCCTAAAGTGAGGAAAATTGGCTTCTACCTCACAGGGGTTTTTTTGCCTTCCTCTGGATCAACTTGTAGGAAAACAGGCTGAACTGGATGGACAGATGTCTTTTTTCGGCCTTACAAACTATGTTATTATGTTACTATGAACTGGCCCTGCACTGGCCCTGCAGTATCCCTGATATGTGTAAGATGGATTCCCAGAGCAATTACACCCCAATTTTCACAAAACAGGTCTCAGTGTCTTAGAACTTTACACACAGTGCTTCTGCTCGTCTCAGCAGTCGCAGCAGAAGTGATGCGTCACTGGCTTACCAAGCCTGAGCCAATCAGAGCAAGCCCTGCCCACTAGGTCAGGTGACCGCTTTCTTCCCAGGCTTTTGCGCAAGATAAACGATCTAACAGTAAAAGTTCGCTAATGAATTGAATTCCTACGCAACAGCGTATAGAGTAACTTATACGTAGCAATAGCGTATAGTTTATAGGACAACTACGTAGCGAATGTGTACAAAGGCGAAGCGAATCACCTAATATTCGGATTCGCTTCGCAGCTGAAAATTTCCAAGATTCGATACGAATCGACGAATCGCTTCGCTCATCTCTACTTGTAAGGCATGTAGAAACATGGAAAGATCTAAAGAGTTTTGTAATTTGGATCACAATAAAATTATGAGATAAGACATTATATTTCATGTTCTACCACAGGAGTAATTTATCAAGCTACCTGCCCGTGCGGTAAGCAGTATATTGGCCTGACCACCAGAGAATTTAGACAAAGAATCAGAGAACATGTGAGGGACATTGAAAAGGCTAAAGATGAAGTTGATGTCAAGGACTTGAAAACCATCCCCAGACATTTCAAGTTACATCACAATGGGAATCCAGATGGACTTAGATTCAAAGGTATCAATGTGGTCCAAATGGGGATAAGAGGGGCGATAGGAGTAAGAAATTAGCCCAAATGGAATCCAGATGGATTTTTCAGTTGGGAACGCTAGCCCCAGGAGGTCTCAATGAAAATATGAGATATAGTGACTTCTTATAGTGGAGGTATCGTTAGTATAATTTTAAATGAGTGGGGGGGTCTTGTTTTTAAATATTAAAATTGATTTTATTTGGTTTTAATTAGAGATGAGCGAGCATACTCGTCCGAGCTTGGTGCTCGTTCGAGTATTACGGTACTCGTAAGTGCTCGCTGCTCGGACGAGTATCTCGCCATGCTCGAGGAAATGGCAACTTCCGCATCGTGCATTTTTGGCGCCTATAAACTCAGCCAATCACAAGCCAGGAGACTCTGCGGTACACCCAGCATCACGTGGGGCCCTTACATGTCGATAGCAGGGGTTGGCTGGCCTGATCAGGTGACCCTGGAATATATTAGTGACGGTGCTCGGCTCAGATGCTGTCTGGATGTCCTTAAGGATAGAGCTGCTGCGTTTCAGGGAGAGTGTTAGGGCCTGCATTTAGTTCTCTGTTAGGCAGGAATCACCCACAAAGATCCCAACAGCCCTTCTAAGGGCTACAAGAATTTTTTTTTTGTCTCCTGGCTTGGCTGGCTGGCTGGCTGGCCCTAGTAGAGCAGCTATCGCCATATATAACCCCTTTTTTTTATTGTTATATCTCAGTGATACAAATCCATTGCACACAGCAGTGTGGAAACATTCTGTGTGTCACAGTTCAGTACACTCACTATTTTCTGTCCAGGTGACACTGTCTGTACGTCACTTAATCCAACCAGGTCTTTTGCTCTCACGTATATAGCTTGATCACAAAAATCTCTGTGCGACATTTGTCTGGGTCGCAGTCAAAATAGCCACCATTAACAGGGTGTGAGTTAGGTCTACGATAGTTTCTACACGTCACGTTCCAAAAAAAACAAAACTACAAAAAAAATATATAAAAAAAATAGTTTTTTGTTGTTTTAGCTCACTGATACAAATCCATTTCACACAGCAGTGTGGAACCAGTCTGTCACAGTTCAGTACACTCACTCCAATCCGTATTTTCTGTCCAGGTGACACTTTCTGTACGTCACTTAATTAAACCAGACTGAACAAGTTTGTGGGTTTCAGTACAGCAGGCCCATTTATTTTTTATTTTTTATATAATACACTTTTATACAGAAAATGTTGAACCCCAGAGCTAAGGGTCGAGGACGAGGGCGTGGGCGTGGGCATTCAATTACTGCAGGGGGCAGAGGCCGTGGTCCTGGGCAGGGTGAGACAGTACCTGCTGATGAGGGAGCAGGGGAACGCCGCAGAGCTACACTCCCTAGCTTCATGTCTCAACTTACAGGGACACGTGGTAGAGGACTGTTGAAACCACAACAGTGCAAACAGCTGATGTTGTGGATTGCGGACAATGCTTCAAGTAATTTGTCCACCAGTCGGTCTTCCACGCAGTCCACCCACGTTACCCAAGGGAGCACTCCTCTGGCTCCTCCACCTCAACCTCCTTGCCCCCAGTCTGCCCCATCCCAGGAAAATTTGGAATGCGATCCGGAATACTCTGAGGAACTGTTTTCTGGACCCTTCCTAGAGTCACAAACCACTTCTCAGGTTGCTGCTGACCTCGTTCCCGATGCCCAAGTTTTCCAACTGTCGCAGTCTGTGGGTGATGATGATGATGATGACAATGTTGACTTAGTGGAAGAAGTGTGTAAAGAGGTGTCGGACGACGAGGAGACACGGTTGTCAGACAGTGGTGAAGTTGTTGTCAGGGCAGGAAGTCCGAGGGGGGGGCAGACTGAGGAATAGGAGGATGACGAGTTGACTGACCCAAGCTGGGTTGATATGCCGAGTGAAGACAGTGCTTCTGAGGCGGAGGCGAGTGCTGCACCAGAACAGGTTGTAAGAGGCAGTGGTGTGGCCAGAGGGAGAAGCAGGGCCAGAGCTGGTGCATCAGCAGCAACTGTTTCACGTAGTGAAGCTCCCGTGGCGAGGCCTAGATGTTCACAAGTCTGGAGGTTCTTTAAAGAAAGTGAGGATGACCGACGGACTGTGGTGTGCAACCTGTGCCACACCAGGATCTGCAGGGGTGCTACTAGCCTAACCACCACCAGCATGCGCAGGCATATGAGTGCTAAACACCCCACTCAATGGAACCAAGGCCGTTCACCACCTCCTGCGGGTCACATCACTGCTCCTTCCCTTGTGTCACTCGCTGCCTCTGCTAGTCAACCCCCTGCGTCACTCGCTGCCTCTGCTAGTCAACCCCCTGCCCAGGACCCCGGCACAAGCGCCTCCCGCTGGAAAACCACACCTTCGCCTCCACGATCCTCCACAGTGTCCACCAATGTGTCCAAGGGCAGCGTTCAGCTGTCTTTACAGCAGACGCTGGAGCGCAAGAGGAAATACAGTTCCACCCACCCACATGCCCAAGCCCTCAACGTCCACATCTCCAAATTGCTTAGCCTGGAGATGCTGCCCTATAGGCTGGTAGAGACCGAGGCCTTTCGCAATTTCATGGCGGTGGCTGCCCCTCGGTATTCGGTCCCCTGCCGCCACTATTTTTCCCGTTGTGCCGTCCCATCCCTACACCAGCACGTGTCACAGAACATCATCCGTGCCCTGACCAACACTGTTTCTGAGAAGGTCCACCTAACCACGGACACGTGGACAAGTGCTGCCGGGCAGGGACACTATATCTCACTGACGGCACATTGGGTTAACTTGGTGGAGGCCGGGACCGAGAATGACCCTGGGGCCTCTCATGTACTGCCCACACCGAGGATTGCGGGGCCTACCTCGGTCACGGTCTCTCAGACGTACTATGCCTCCTCCTCCGACCCCTCCTCCTCCACCGAATTACCATCCGTGGGCACGGCGCCATTAGTTGGTAGCTCTAGGCGCAGCAGCAGTGCCGGGGGTAAGCGCCAGCAGGCGGTGCTCAAACTGCTAAGCTTAGGTGACAAAAGGCACACCGCCCAAGAGCTGTTACAGGGCATCACGGCGCAGACCGATGTGTGGCTGGCACAGCTGAACCTCAAGCCAGGCATGGTTGTGTGTGACAACGGGCATAACCTGGTGGCGGCTCTGCAACTCGGCAGACTGACACATGTGCCATGCCTGGCCCACGTGTTCAATCTCATAGTTCAGCGGTTCCTCAAGACATACCCCAATCTGTCTGATTTGCTCACCAAGGTGCGCCGCATCTATGCGCATTTCCGCAAGTCCACCACAGATGCTGCCACTCTCAGGGCAGCGCAGCGCCGCCTACAACGGCCCGCTCACTGACTGTTGTGCGACGTGCCCACGAGATGGATTTCGACATTAAACATGTTATCCAGAATTTACCAGCAGCGCAGAGCGATTGTAGACTGCCAGATGTCAACTTCCACTAGAACTGGTAGTCAGGTCACTCAGATTCCTCAAGTCTACAATGAGGAGTGGACGTGGATGTCTGATATCTGCCAGGTGTTGAGCAACTTTGAGGAGTCAACACAGATGGTCAGCGGCGATGCCGCCATTATCAGTCGCACCATCCCGCTGCTTTGCCTGTTGAAAAACTCACTACTCAGCATCAAGTCGGATGCTTTGCGCTTGTCACAAGAGACAGTGGAGGAAGATACGTCACTTGATAGCCAGAGCACCCTCTGGTCTGTTTTTCAGCGCGTATCGGAGGAGGGGGATGAGGATGAGGAGGATGAGGAGGAAGAGGAGGAGAATGTCGGCGAGACAGTAGAGGATACCAGTGCTCAGTCCTTAACTCTTGAGCGTGTATGGGCTGAAGAGGAGGACTTGGAGGAGGAGGAGGAGGAAATGGAGAGTCAGGCCAGTGAGGAGAGGGAATTCTTGCGTGTTGGGACTCTGGCGCATATGGCAGACTTCATGTTAGGCTGCCTATCCCGTGACCCTCGCGTTAGAAGCATGTTTTTAAACACCGATTACTGGGTGTTCACTCTCCTGGACCCACGGTACAAGCAGAACCTTTCCACTCTCAACCCTGCAGAGGAAAGGAGTATGAGAGTGAATAGATATCAACAGGCCCTGGTGCACAAGCTGAAACAATTCTTCCCATCTGACGCCGCTAGCGGCAGAGGGAATGGTTCTGTGGGCCAAGTAGCGGGGGAGAGGAGGCGAGCAGGCAGCTTGTCCAGCACTGGCAGGGGAACGCTCTCCAAGGCCTTTGCCAGTTTTATGTCACCCCAGCAAGACACTGTCACCTGTCCCCAGTCTAGGCAGAGTAGGGGGGAGCTGTACAGAAAGATGGTGAGGGAGTACCTAGCTGACCATACCAACGTCCGTAGGGATCACTCCATACACCAACTACTGGGTTTCAAAGCTGGACACGTGGCCTGAACTGGCTCTGTACACCTTGGAGGTGCTGGCCTGCCCTGCTGCTAGCGTGCTGTCAGAGCGGGTATTCGGTGCAGCTGGTGGCGTCATCACCGATAAGCGTACACGCCTGTCAACTGACAGGCTGACGCTTATTAAAATGAACAAAGCCTGGATTTCCCCGGAATTCAAATCTCCTCCAAGGGAAAGCAGCTAAAGATTAACATTACTTATGTATCCGATTCCTCTTCTCTACTCCTCCTACTCCTCCTCCTCCATGTCGTCTTTGCCTAACGCTGACTAAAAAAACGCCATTTTTTAGAGGTCCAACTGGCACTCTTTTACCACAATTTTTCAGGAGGGCCCCCTACAGGCCCTCTCTTCAAACAATTTTTCCGGAGGTCCACCTACAGGCGCTCTCTCCAAAATTTTTCCATAGGTCCACCTACAGGCCCTCTCTCCAAACAATTTTTCCATAGGTCCACCTACAGGCCCTCTCTCCAAACAATTTTTCCGGAGGTCCACCTACAGGCCCTCTCTCCAAACAATTTTTCCGGAGGTCCACCTACAGGCCCTCTCTCCAAACAATTTTTCCGGAGGTCCACCTACAGGCCCTCTCTCCAGTTCCAGTTTCCAGTTTTATTTGCGCAAACTGCGTAAATTTTTTTTTGGGATAGGTGTGAAAAATAATATTACCTGCATATCTATATTGCCCAACATTGGGTACGGTAGCAACAAGAAGACCAAACACATGCTGCCCACAGGGTTCCGCAAATTCCTGGTCCACAATGTCAAGGAGCTCGAGGTTCTGTTGATGAGCAACAAGTCCTTCTGTGCAGAAATCGCCCACAACGTCTCCTCAAAGAATCTAAAGACCATTGTGGAGAGAGCGGCACAGCTCGCCATCAAAGTGACGAACCCCAACGCCAGACTGCGCAGCGAAGAGAACGAATAAATATCTCTGTGGTTATTTGTGCTAAATAAAAGTTAAATAAACACACAAAAAAAATAAAATAAATGATCTGTTCCTGTGCCTGATCCACCCAAGTTGAATCTGTCCCATCATGAGAAAGTCCCCCCAAGGAGTCCCCAATGTAACTTGCTTCACTTTCAACTACCTCACCTGTGTCTCGCCATTGTCCACCACCTCCTCAGACAACACTGGTAAATCCCCACTGTCAGCACACGGAGACTGCAAAAGGTCTTGCGAATTGGGGCAGAGAATGTTCTGGGGTAGCACATCAGAGAAGGGGTGACTATGGGGTTCCAGGGAGTACGTGACCACATGCAATCTCCATCTAAAAAGTCATACTGAGGCTCACCACCATGCTTTACACTGCAATCTTATTACTGAGACTCACCACCATGCTTTACACTGCAATCTTATTGAAAGACAGACAATCAGGGGTTCACCGCCAGGTTGTCAGGCAGCATTTTTAAGTGGGTCACCATTACCATGTCCCTGAAAATTGCCTTGGGGTCATTGCCAGACTATTTTTATGAAAGGCCATGGGGTTCTTTACACACATTGCTGACGGAAGCCCATCAGCCTTTCTTAACACAATTGAATCTGTCCCATCATGAGAAAGTCCCCCCAAGGAGTCCCCACTGTAACTTGCTTCCCATACAACTACCTCACCCCCCGACACCTGTGTCTCGCCATTGTCCACCACCTCCTCAGACAACACTGGTAAATCCCCACTGTCAGCACACGGAGACTGCAAAAGGTCTTGCGAATTGGGGCAGAGAATGTTCTGGGGTAGCACATCAGAGAAGGGGTGACTATGGGGTTCCAGGGAGTACGTGACCACATGCAATCTCCATCTAAAAAGTCATACTGAGGCTCACCACCATGCTTTACACTGCAATCTTATTACTGAGACTCACCACCATGCTTTACACTGCAATCTTATTGAAAGACAGACAATCAGGGGTTCACCGCCAGGTTGTCAGGCAGCATTTTTAAGTGGGTCACCATTACCATGTCCCTGAAAATTGCCTTGGGGTCATCCCCAGACTATTTTTATGAAAGGCCATGGGGTTCTTTACACACATTGCTGACGGAAGCCCATCAGCCTTTCTTAACACAATTGAATCTGTCCCATCATGAGAAAGTCCCCCCAAGGAGTCCCCACTGTAACTTGCTTCCCATACAACTACCTCACCCCCCGACACCTGTGTCTCGCCATTGTCCACCACCTCCTCAGACAACACTGGTAAATCCCCACTGTCAGCACACGGAGACTGCAAAAGGTCTTGCGAATTGGGGCAGAGAATGTTCTGGGGTAGCACATCAGAGAAGGGGTGACTATGGGGTTCCAGGGAGTACGTGGCCACATGCAGTCTCCATCTAAAAAGTCATGCCACACTTGATCGAGCTCATAATTGACAATTGTACCGGTTGATGATACATTTTTAAGTTGGGGTCCTGCGTCG
>ONZH01026767.1:0-54341 GCA_900303285.1 Rhinella marina
TATTTTTATAGAGCCGGTCGATACGGACGCGGCGATACCTAATATGTCTATTTTTTTCACTATTTTTTACAATTTTTTAAAATATTATTTTGTAAAAATGATGCTTTTTTTGGGAACTTGAAACTTTTTTTATAAACTTTATTTTTTTCACTTTTTTACTTTCTTATTTTACACTTTTTTTTCACTTTTGGGGGTCTGATCCCCTTACAATGCATTACAATACTTCTGTATTGTAATGCATTGGCTGGAAGTGTATTACTCAATGTAATACACTTCCAGCACACTGCCTGTGAGATCCAGGGGGCTGGATCTCACAGGCTTCCGTAGATAGCAGCCAGATGCCTAAGGAAGGCATCCGGCTGCTATCTCAGCCATCGGGTCCCCGTCACAGCAGCGCGGGGACCCGATGGCAACCCCTTCCAACCGCTGCATCGCATGTGCCACGGTCAGCGCTGACCGCGGCACATGAAGGGTTAATGCGCCGGCATCAGTGTTTTCACCGATGTTCTATAATTTGCAGAATGGACACACTGATGTGGACCGCATACAGATGACATCCGTGTGCTGTCTATGATAAAACACTTTTAAATAATAATCGATATCCAAACATTAAGGGTTCATTCATACGATTGTATGTGTGGACAAGTAGGACATCTTTTTTGCAGGGCTGCGGAATGGGCATACGTATGTGGATAGCACACGTGTGTTGTCAGTATTTTTTGAAGCCCCATTGAAATGAATGTGCCCGCATCTGATCTGAAAAAAATGTGAGCCAAAAATACGGTGGTGTGAATGGGGCCTTTCTTTTTCAAGACCAAAATACAAAATGAAAGTTGTGCTGTGATTGGTTGCTTTGGGCAAGAGACCGTTTTTCTTTTAGGCAGTTTTCTAAATCTTTGTATATTCTCACCGCTGCTGGTATAAATTTTCCTGCAGATCCTTTGGGATGTTAATGGCCTGTAGTTGCTCTGCATAATTCCCATTTCAGAAGGAATACAATGAGTCAGTTAACCTATTCATTTTAAAAACTGAACATTCTGGTGCATCTGTCTGATGGTCAAAGCAGAGAACACGTGTCTAGAGCTTAGGCCACGCGCTGGTGTTTTCCTGTATTCTGCTCCTAGTTTATTTATGCCCCTGAAGATAGAAGTGACAGATCCATACAATACTTTGCAGCTGCACCAGACATAGGTTAATATGTGTCCTTCTTGTTGCTTCCATGTTGCTGTGCGTTATAGTGACAAGTTCACACACTTAATTACCCGTCACCCTTTAATGTAATTATAAGGCGCTCTCTAAAGGGAACTATATATAAGCATAAAATGTACTCTTCTGTAATAGAATACAATATTTTAAGGTTCAGGAAGCAGCTGTTTGTGATTTCAGCTCTGCCTGACAGTTTCCTTCCTAGTTTAATTTAATCAGTGACACCGATTTCAAGTAAGATAAAACAAGACTGCATCGAATTGTGCTGCTTCATGTCTCAAACCTCTGAAAAACAGAAGGGCCCGATGATTGGATGTAATCACATTTCTGTCTTTTACCAGCAAGTGCAAAAATAGTATATTCCATTGCATTTTGTTTCCCAGAGTGTGTGCGCAAGGAATCCATGAGCAAAATGACTGAGTAGTGCCAACAAACTAAATCTAAAAAGAAAAATAAATGTGCAGGACCACAGTGACCCTTCATTTTAGTCTAATTCATACTGATTGGGTGAAAAAATCATATATAATATATGAACTAGAACATAAGGAAAGTGTATAAGGTTATTGTTACACAGCAACATGTGTCATGCAATAGCAAGCTTCAGACAAGTTGCATGACCAAAAACATTCCTGAGAATATTCTGGAGATGAAAACTAGCAGACAGCTCGACAGCTTGAAAGATTGGTTCTTGTTTTGGATGTTACAGAGGGAAAATGTCAAAAGCGCTGAAAAATATGAGAACTTGTTGAAGGACAGCAAAAGGGAAGAATGAAAGGCTTTCAAAATTGTGTCAGCTAGTTTGTTAGGAAATGTCAGAGCCAAAAATTTCTATCAACTTGTGGATGAACTTCTAATGACATACATGAAAATGAATGGAGTATATCCCTAAAAATGCACATGTAAGTCCCTACAGACCCGGATGCCATGCCACTTACTATGCCATCTGGAGTCCTGGTTGCTGGTATCCTCTCCATGCTGCAGCATCCATCATCCGGCCTAATGTGTCCTTAGGACATATGCACATTTCCATCCTTTTAATGTACATACTCACTAAACCTTACCCAGCCAATGGCTGAGGGTCCTTGGGTATTTGAGGCACCCCCTCAAGGCAGAGAGTGCCTGAGCTTTAGGTTCCTTGGTGACCAATAAAGGTGTTGAAACATGTACATATATTTTCTTTCTAATAAAAGAAAATCTCATTACACTCAGTGAGGAAGACTTATCAAGATTGGGGTCCAATAAGTCAGTCTTGATCCCCTGTGTGCTGCAGTGAGATGACAATGAGTCACATATCTAGCACTTCATGTTCCAGAAATTTAAATCCATGTCAGCCAGAGGCTGGGGTAGACTTGAGCTATATCTTATGCCAGGTACTGTTATAAGTTATAGTAAATCTATAGTGGGTCCCAGCTATTTTCTCACAACTTTAGAAAAATCTGTGTTTTTTCCTATTTCCCCCTCGAACTTCCAAACAAGAACCAATCTTGCATTTTCAACATCATTTTCACGTCCAACAACCAAAAATTACATAAGATTAGCTAATCATGTCTCAAGTTACAAAACGGTGTATTTAATTAACCAAGTCAGAAGCTCATCCTGCAATCTCCTAAAATATCACACTTTAGATTGCTTTCTCCAAACTAGTTGGACTAAATTATTTAATTTAAAAAAAAATACCAATTATCAAAATATTGGACATTCAATTTTTAAATATTACCAATTTACAGTAACAAATAAAGGCTTAACATTAAAGTATGCGTGTAAGTATTGCTTGAATGTGTTTTAAAAAGACTGAATAAAGGTTACAATTATCTAAAAGCAATTTATAGTAATATCAGAATATTATATCATCTTAAACACAGTGTTTTATGGAATATATATTATATTTTATTACTTTTTATGCACAAATGTTTTCCCTGGAAAAGTTGTATTTCTTTAAAAGGGTCATTTGGTTTATACAGTCTCTTTTTCATATACTCTACAAGGGCTTGATGAGTTGAGCGAATGAAGAGATCTCATTTAACTGGCAGAGATGACAGTCATGTCCAGAGTTTGACATGCATCTCATCTTTAGGGAATAACAGGAGTCATGATTATAAATAAGCAAATCAATTCTAAACTAATAAAATTCCAACTGAATTGTTAAAAAATTTGAAAAATATTTTTTTTAATATGAATTTGTAGCCATTCAATTTGGGTGAATTTTGGAGAGAGATAGAGAGGGTGGAGAGAGGGGGCAAATGGACAGATAATTTTATTTTTATTTTTTTAAAGTCAAGACACAAGAAAAAAAGAACCCTAGGAGACACATATTTTCAGGCCAATTGGAGCACTTTTTAACTTGTGTAGAAAATCTGTTCAGACCTGAATTAAATTGATAAACCAATTTGACCGAATCGAATTTTGATCAATTTTCTCATCACAATGAGTGACCTGCAGTGTACTCCCCTCGATCAGGTTTACACTAGGGATCCACAATCTGAGACGCATTGTCCGGACCATGAAATTCCTTTTGCGTTTGCACATTTATATAGCAGTGTACGGTATGTAGCGATGTTCTGTGCACTGATGTCTATGGGTGCAAGGATCTCAGCTTGGAAAACACATTTTGACAGCTTGTGTATTAGAAGCTCAGAGCACTTCAGTGTTCAGTTAAGTGATAGCAAATTGTTAAAACCATGGAACTCATTTGTCATCCTGAGGGTCAATTTCAACCACTGTGCAAAAGTTAAAGAAAATGGAATTTCAACATTATCAGTTTTTCATTGCAAACTTTTATGACACAGCATGCTAAAGCAAAATCAAAAAAGGAAAGTTTACTCTATTTTTACTACACAATCTGTATGATTTTTCCTTTTCCATTTTTACAATTAAATATCAACTTGATTTTCACTCAATTAATTGAATAGTTAAAGACTATGTACATCTTTGGGGGCATTTTTTTATTATTATTGCATTGTACTTATTTTGAGCTAAAAATCTTTTTTTTTCAATTAGTCTTTATTAAAAAAATATGGAATCCTTTTTTCTGTACATAGCTGAGATGCTCTACTAGCTGCCTGTGGATTTTCTGTCTTTCCGTCATTTGCGGAGCTGACAGGCTCCTTATCTCTGCTCTCTGACATTATAAACACTAATTAAAGCTCAATTAAAGTCTGACCATTGCCGATCAGATGCTAATGGTCTATCCTCAGGATAGACAATAATTATAAAAGCAATGGACCGCCCTTTAAATTTTCCATGGAGAGATATCCACCAACTCTTTAGTAAAGTCCAGCAAAGGCAATACTAAGTGTTTTAGTACATAACACTGCAAACAAATGGTAGTAAGTTCACAGCCAAAAAGGCATATATAGTATGTCACATCAAGTTTAGATCAAAGAGTGCCCAGTGAATGGCACAGTGTCCTTATTAATAGAGCACAAACTTTCTATTATATAACTATAAGGGTCCATTCACACGTTCGGAAAATGGGTCCGCATCCATTCCGCAATTTTGCAGAACAGGTGCAGACCCATTTCTTTTTCAATTGGGCCGCAAAAGATGCTGTCAGCACACCATGTGCTGTCCACATCTGCACTTCCGTTCCCCAGCCCCGGAAAAAAATAGAGCATGTCCTATTCTTGTCCACGGACAAGAAAAGGCATTTCTATTATAGTGACGGCCAAGATACGCCGGACAAAATTATGTGCCATCCAAAATGCGGACCGCACATGGCCGGTGTCCGTGTTTTGCGGATCTGCAATTTGCAGACCCAAAACACTTGCAGACGTCTGAATGGACCCTGATGTAAAGTTCCACTATATATATATATATATATATATATATATATATATATATAAACTATCCATTACATATAATATGGATGCCACCAATAAAAAAAGCCACAGATATGCATATAATGCAACCACAGTAACTAACACTATAAGCATATTCCAAATGGACACTCATAATAGTTTGGTTAGTATTAGCAAGCTGATGATTTTAGCACACATAGATACATGTGATGGCACAGTTCAATAGCCAAGAGTCAATAATTGTAGCTCACTCCGATGCTGCTAAGAAACCTGCAAAGCAAGCAGGACATTCACCACACTCTGATTAGTACTGGTAGTTTAGCAGCTCTGCATTCATATAGCATGGTTCAAAAGCTGAGAAACAGCAAATTGAGATAAATCAGATTCTAGTCACAGACCCACTGGACAAATACGATAAGTGGATGTATGGTCACAGAACATGTGTAGCCATTCACAAGCTCTCTTGTATCAATCCAAACAGTCAAGAAAGAGGAGGCACATGTAGACAGTGTATGGGACTGATAATGGTGGTAGCATATTTTGTCTAAAACAGACTTTTTCAATTTTTCGATGCATTAAGATCCTGATTTCTGTATTTTAGAGAAGTTATTAAAGAATAGAACCATAGACTGAACCAGTAAACTAGCACACAAAAAATAAAACTCTGACACAAAGTAAACAGCAACATAGCTCCTGCAAATCAAAAGAAACAAAAATCTATATGTAAGCGAATGCTCCTTATACATAAGGATCAGAAATACTAGAAACTGAACAGCAATCCATAAATCAATAATCAAAAAATGAAGATGGTAAGAATGAATGTACACTGTGAAATATCGGTGCATATACAATATCAATACTTTTTATCTTTTAAGGAAAAATTAAAGGTGTTTCCTGAGGCCCCCAAAAAATGTGCTAATGACCAGTCACCTCCTTAGCCACCTTTTATTGCTACAGTGAGACTGGCACTATAGCAATGACATAACTAACTATCTCACATAACCACTGAGTACAGGGATTGGCTACAGTGGAAACATGGAGTAGTCAGGTCGAAACACCAGAGTGGCAGTTTTGGTGCAGCGGGAATTTGAGCATCTGAGTACCACCATCATAAATTAATGTGTAACCCTTCTCTGGTTTCTCCCTGTCCAACTCTTTTCAAAACTGTGGAGCAGGTTTACTACTGAAAATGCACCAGAATTTTAGCATACATGCTTTCGGCCAAATCTGTTTTCACACCTAAATTCCGAAATATTTCTGGATTATCAGTTCCGTAGATTTACCAGATTTGGCCTTTCACACATGTAGCTATCACCCTGGAGATGTTCCATGTCAAGTGTGTTCTCACTACAGAGGACATTTTCCAGGTCCCAGGCAAGGGGCGGGGACTTTAGTTATGGCCAACTATGATTTTCTGGAACATTTACTGCTGTTTTCACACATGCGCTCACTCAAAATTCAGAGTTAGTACTAGGGCTCTGGGAAGAAAAAGTCTGGATAAAGTCTGGGACAGATATTGAGGATGTGTCCATTCACACATACAGCCCCTGTGGGTAAGCTCCAGAATATGTCAGGATTCCACTGTTAATGTGAATGGGGCTTTAGACGCTTTTCTCAGCATGTGCGAATGACAGCAGCAAAGAGAGAGGTTAAAATTATCCACTAAAATTTGTGAAACAAAATTCTGGCTCAAAGCAAGCCAATGATTACCTGATAAATTTAAACTAGGCCCTTCGATATGTCTGGTGCATTATTAGACTGTCTAGTCTATGTTACACCATCTAAATCTAAGGCCACAACCATATTCTGCAGTCCATATTCAAGATGCGTTTCGCAGGTTTACAAACCTAAACTCTCTACATCATTCAGTAAATATATTTAATAATTAGACAGGATTAGTAAATCTCACCATAGGTTTTTTATGAAATGCCTGTGGCTAGTGCAGCATGAATCTACTGACAGGCTCACTTTAAGCCAAAATAATATCTACATTTAAAAGAGAACAGTTAGATCAATACATTGTTAACTAGTCTATCAGAAATGTCATAAACCCTTATGGTAATGTTGTCTCTTAATATTTGCTGTACTTTTTGTAACCCCTGTATACTTCAGTCAGCATAAATGTGATTTCTATATAGAATTCCCTAAAACAGATGAACAAATAGTTACTATAGATTCATACCGGGTGGCAAGAAATAAACTATTTCCTAACATTTCCACTACAACTGACAAGAAAAGGTCAATTAAAAGCAACGTTGGCTTTGGCACAGTAGTGATTTTTTTTCTTTCCTGGCAGCCAAGACATTGATGTGTCAGCTTGCCTATTGTTCTTCATGAACCTGGGTGCTTTCTAGATTATCTCTTTCCAAAATAATTGAGTAGCATTCATCACAACTTTTTACGGTCAATTATTATGAGTAGAATGAATGATTACTATAATACTCTATAATCTAATGAGGATTATAAATGTATTACCATGAATTCTGAGATCCGGCAATTATTAGGCTTAACAAGGCTAAGGTGCATAAAAGATTTACCAAACTATAATAGTAAAGTAAGTAAAATTCACCAAAGATCTGCATCGACCAGTTCCCAACATGGCATCTGCTCAATGCCCATAGTATACAAAGAGAGGGGGTTGTAGCAAGAGATATCTTACCCTGATGATGTCTTCAATGGAACTAAGATCTTTGTTTATATGCTTAGATGTTTCCTAGTTTTCTGGCCCCTCTTAGCTCCTCCTAATGGTCTTCAGTGTGTAGTACACATGTACATCAGACCTCAGAAACAGGGCCAAGTACCTGGTACCACTAACCAGCTACATTACAAAGAATTAAAGGGAAAAAAACACTACAATACCTTACTGCACAATACATTTCTCAGATAAGTATTGAGACCCACAAGTTGTTAAACTACTACAATGTTAACATACCTACCTCACCTATCTACTAATACTTTTTTCCTTTGGTCAAGTGAAACAGAACAAAAGCATAGTAACGAAATGATGATAAACTGTAGCCATCAACCTTTTAAAGCGGTATTCCAGTTATAATAGGTTATCCCCTATCAACAGGACCCCTATTGATCATGAGAACAGGGGTTACATATCCTGTGGAGCTCCCCAAAATGGATGAAGCAGCCAGTCGGAATTTCGCCATGCTCCATTCATTTCTATGGGAGTGCTGAAGACAGTTGAGCGATGTACTCGGCTATCTCCTGCACGCCCATAGAAAAGGAATGGAGCAGTGGCATGCTTTTCCAACCAGCCTCTCTGTCCATTTCAGGGGTCTCCACAGGGTCCGGGTGATGTCATATAAACCATATGGTTACATGTCAAGAATAGCTTTCTGATGATTTGTATCAAATAGACAAGTTGGTAAGCACAAATCTTTTGACATATTATAGTATTCAGCCACAGGTAAAATGGGTTAGGGAGAGTTTGATGCTCTTGATACACCCACAAAAAAGACTGTAATGCAACCTTGCAGTGCTTGTTGGGTATCTTTATGGCCAATAATCTCAGTAAATGCTCAAGACCAGAATAGCAATTGGTTTTGAAGGGTATAAGTAGCTCATTCTATCATACACAAAAAAATGGAACATGGAAAAAAAAAGTGATTGAATTTTCAGCTTTCTCGGAAAAATCCACTAACAGGTTTTCTATTAATATCAAATCATAAAACTTTTATGACTTTGATTAAGTCGTTCCTTTACACACCTAGATTATCGTTCATTGCTGTGTATTCCAGAAGTGTAAACAGGTATCATCTATGAATTATATGAGTAGACAGCAAGTGTGGAATTCTTTTTCTAGACAATCTCTTAAGTAATCCACACTTGTAATGGACTGTTGCTCGAACATTTATTAATCAAATTTTTTGTGTAAAGACACCTTTACTGGACAAAGCTGCAGGGGGTAGAGATAACAATAGAATGAACAATAATGAGACAAGGGGTGTTTCTCAGACTATCTCAGACACCCTGTAAGCCACTGTAGCAATGAGGAAAATAAACAGGCAATTATCTCAGGTAGGTACTGATTTATACAGTATGTTATTTTTGGAGTCCTGACTGAACTGTCTCTTTAACCTCCAAACAGTCACATTTAGGGTCCATTCACATGTCCGCAAATTGCGGATCAGGAAATTGCGCAAATTGCGGAAACACGGGTACCGGCCATGTGCATTCCACACATAACTGGCCCTGTGATAGAAATGCCTATTTTTTGTCAATGGCTGCGGACAAGAATAGGACATGCTCTATCTTTTTGTGGGGCCACAGAACGAAACTACGGATGCCGACAGAACACAGTGTGCTTTCCACATCTTTTGCGGCCCCATTGAAATGAATGGGTCCACACCCATTCTGAAAAATAGCGGAACGGATGCGGACCCAAGCTTCACTTTTTTATTGTAGATTTTTAATATGTGTCTGAAATAAATCTTGCTGCACAACTCGGTGGACACAATTGCATTTTTAACTCCTTAGTGACATAATTAATTTTAGCCTTAAGGACTAGTAACATTTTCCTCCTTTGTGTTCCAGCAGTAATAACTTTTTTATTTTTTCTTCTAACTTTAACTTTTTTTTATTTTGCGGGATTAGTTGTAGGTTTTTTAGAAATCATTTTGGGTTGTATATAGTGTATTAAATAACTTTTATTACTTTATTTTTAGGATGAAAGATAAAAGATAGCAATTTCTACATTATTTTGTGGAATTAATTTACGGTGTTCACTGTGTATTATACAGTAAATAATATAACTTTATTATGTGGCTCACTACAATGATAATGTCAAATTTCTATATATTTTTTATTATTTTTTTCTCTCCTCCTGCAGGCTGTCAACTTCCCCACTGCAACCCTTCTCCTCCATACTGAAGATGAGAGGGCGGCTGCTTTAGCTGCTCATATCTCCAGATAGGTAGCAGCTAGAGATATGGACTTTGTATTGTTTGAAATTTATACAGAATCAGATTCACAACGTTATCTTCACTACATGGGGAAATTGTGCTGTTAGAAATTGGGATGTAGTGAATGCAGCTGAAAGTGAATATAAAAGCAGCTTTTAACATATTCCTGACTTGATTTCTAACAGTAAGTGGCCTGTCTATGTTATGCTAATGCATTTTGATATTGTATGAAAGCCTGGAATACCAGCTTTCAAACAAGACTAGGCCCATGTCTCTACCAATCAGGAGATACAAGCAGCTGAAGCAGACCCCCCACCTTCCCTTTCTGCCCAAGAAGGCAGAACAGTTAAAGTGAAATTTCGGTTGGTAATAGTTATCTCTTACAACTGGGACCCCCACCAATCATGAGAATAGAGGCCCCTTTCACCACCTCCCCCGCCCCCCTCCGCCTGCAGCTCCCCTGAAATGATGGGGCAGCCAGTCGGACATGCGAAGGGCCACTTCATTCTTTTCTATGGGAGTTCTGATGATAGCTGAGCGTACGAGGGATGGGGACACACAAAACCAGGGAGACGGTCACCTCCTGCAGAGGACCCTGTGACTAGGCCCTAGGCTGACTACCAGTATGAACAATCCTGGAAGGTAGGAATGTTCATACACAGGAACCTAATATAAATACACCCTAGAAACCCCTGCAGGCTAGTGACTCCAGAGAGTAAACCCGTTCCTCCAAGTATAAGGAGGAACAGGAGACTCCAAAAGGAAAACAACAAATGAAGACAGAAACTTAACTTAAGTCGAACTCAGCAACAGGATCTCAGCCGAGATCCACACCACTCTCAACCCAGCAAGTAGAAAATATAAACCGCAAGGGATACTGGGAGAGGAAGGGGTAAATAGGGGAAAGCTGATTGCCAAGCGGCAACAGCTGAGGGGAAGAGGTGTGGGGAAGAGCACACAAACAAAGGGAATGGCCTGTCAAAGATGTCACTTCGAAAGCCGTGCAGAACGTCTGATTCCAGACGCAGGTCTACTCGTGACACTGAGACATGTACTTCTGATAACATTTCTTCACAGCAGCAGTAAAGTGACAATGGATTACTTATCTACTTAGGAATTTATATGAATTGTGTTGACTGCTACAGAAAACAATTACATTTTTAATGGTATAGTACTTCTAAAATGAAAAAAAACAGCCACAAATTCTAAAAAAAAAAAAAGTTTTCTATGCATATTGAGTTTCAAAAATATATCCGTTTCTCATGGAAGTAGGTCATACAGATATTGTGAGCCTGCATACCAATCATGGGTCATTGTTGTAATCTTGTAATAACACCATCTGGTGAAGGCAGTTAGTATAATAGAATGAGTTTAGCAGAGAAAATGCAAATAAGCCTTCAAAATACATGTGGCATGCAAATAAGAAGGAGTGGCTAATGGTCTGTTGTTTGTTGAAGTGGTCACCCGGGTGTGATGACATCTTCTAAATCTGGAATTTCGTGTTGCATTTGTCGATCTCCTATTAAATACAGAATCACACAATATGGACCCAAACATTTCAACGAGGGCTCCATATAACACAGTAATGGATTTTAATTAGAGCCAAATAAATGGTGGAACATTTCCAGGGCCATTAACGCAGCTGCACATTTCTTATCAAATGATCCCGCTGCAACATTTGCCCTCTGACATCTAAACATATAAAATAAATATAGAGTACGTGTCTCATCTGCTGTGCTGCACTTCACTTAATTACTTGGTATCTAATATGGAAGGGAACATTTGCAAGTTAGTCCCTGATTTTTGTTTTAAGATAGATTCATAATTAATGTGGTCAGCTCACAAACCCATGCTCCATTAGGTTCTTTCCAATTAGGTTTTCAAGTCTGTAAATTCACCGCATTGATTATGCAAACCTCATACATGTTTCTTTCATATTTAATGACTTGTATTTAAAAACAAAATCAAGGTCAGATATTTGCAGAATGTTAATTATTTGTGTTACAATCAGATATACATTATAAAGACATGTTGCTTCTTACAGGAAACAGACATACTATGAGTGGTCACTATGGTCACTATGAATGTGAAGCTTCTGGTTAAAAAAAATTCAATATTATTTGAATCCAGGATGACCATTGAAAATATTGTAACTTGAGTCCATAACTCAAGGAACAACTAGTAATAAGTTCCAAATGACCAAAAGTCATACTTAAATAAGAGGAAAATAAAGATTTAATTAAAAAAATAAGCAGATAACTAAGAGATAAAAGTCAAGACTAGCTGATGAAAGCTGTAAATTACCAGAATATGGAATAAGGTCTAACCAGTATATTTGGATGGGCCTTATTAATGTTTCATAGGGTTTTATGGGACTTTAAAACGAAGTCTGAAAATAAAATTAAAAAAAGAACCATACTCACCTGTAAATTTCTCTCCTGGTCTTTCTTTACTTCTCATACAGTGGCCACATCATGCACATCCACGTGACTGCTGCAGCCAATCACTGGCCCCTGTGTTCTCATGCTGTACTTGCAAGCATCACTCCTGAAGCCAGTGACTGGCTGCTGCAAACATATGGATGTACAGCATATCATCATTGTGGCAAAGTAATTTATTTTCTACTGTTAAACTAAGTTTTTAAAATCCCAGAGAACCCTTTGAGGCTATGTGGACATGATGAATTATCTGTTGGAAAAATCCACTGCGAAATCCTTAGTGAGAAATCCAGGGCAGGCTGTGGATTTGCATTTATCAAATGTTACAGGATTTGCACATAGATTAGCCCCATTCAATGGGATTCCACTCAGAAACTTCAGCAGAAAGGTTATTCTGCCCTTCTCCCACATTGCAGATTTTTTTTTTAAATCTGCACTGTATAAAGAGGTTATCCCATGACTAATGTAAAATATGAAAATCAGACATCATGTACAGATGTAGCCAAGCTATAATTGACTCTGAAAACACATCATAGTGTTAACTTGTGACAAAACCCATTGAAATCCATTGAAAAAGTCAAAGTTTTCTTGCCATTGTTTACATAATAAGTTAACCATCATGTTATATATCAATCTGCTCAGATCCTCCAGCTATATAACATGGTGCTTTCAGATTGCATTGCATTTTGTAGAGACAGGTCCTCTTTAAAAGAGTTCTACAGGAATAAGTACCTAACTGGCTTCAGAAGTGATGGATTCCTCGTGGACACGTCACCTCTGAAGCCAACTATTGGCTGCACTGAAGCAGACCATGCCATGCCCATCCAGAAATAAACACGCTGGAATATGCAGCCACTGGAGCCAGAGTGCAAGACTGCAGGAGGTAAGTATGAATTTTTCAATAGTGAATGAAGGCTGCAGGTATCACTTAAAAGTTAGTCATTCTGGAAAAACCCATTTATCCTCAGGATAGGTCATCAATATCTGATCGTGGGGGTCCGACATCCAAGACCCCCAGCTGTTTGAGAAGGCACTGGTGCTCCTATGAGCTCTGTGGCCTTCTCTGTGCTTACTAAGCACAGCTCCATGCATATTATAACAGCTGTGTTTGGTATCACTTCTCAGCTGAATTGTATGGTACTGAGCTGTGACCAATGAACGTGTCATCACTGGCCTAGGGAAAGCTGTTAAAAGGCCATGATGCTCACAGGAGCGCTGTTGCCTTCTCGAATAGCTGATCAGTGGAGGTCATCAGTAGTAAAATCTCGAAAGCCCCTTTAAGCCTGATGCATACAGCTGTATTAGGGTACGGCCAACACAATCAGGTTTCCTGATGCAGTTTTGTTAAAACCAGGAATAAATTCAAAAAAAGAGGATACATTTTCTCCTTTCATAATCTATTCCTGATTTTGGCTTTGAAAACTGCATGCCTGTGTAGTCATACCTGTAGAGATCTGTGTTTTAAGGCTTTGTAATATACTGTATTGTTATGAATCTGTTCTGTGGCCATACTGCACCTCCTCAATGATTCAAGAGAACAATAAGGTGCCTCATGCTTGTACCATGGAAGACTGACTGAGTGCCTGTCTGCTATCCCTGGCCCTTACACTAGAGGATTTTTTATGGGACTGAGGTGGTTTCTGATTGAGACAACCTACTGCCTGTACCACATGTAAAAGCAGACTAGGGGCCAAAGGCCATTTTCTTGTGAGTGTATTTTCCATCCAAGTCTATTTATATTGTTCGTACTATGGAACCATCATTCTTGTGGCCAAGCTTTGATATCATCAATAAAGTCTAATCGGTTTTGATCCAAAGACATAGAACCCAATGGCAAGTTAATGGCTTCAAAGGCAGCTCTAAATGTTCTTTTCTCCTGACCAATTAGGGCCCGCTATGCTATAAGAGCCTATGCCCACCAGAGGATCTTCTGGTGCTCTGGTGGGCAAGTCCGATGCTGCCATTATGGATCCAGAGATGGTGAATATAATTAGAAAGTCGCCTTTTAAAAAATCACAAATGCCTCATAAATAGAAATAGAAATGAATGGAAGTACAAATGCTATATGATCCATGGAAACAGAATGCATCACAAAATCTGTATTCTGTAGGTGAAGTCCTGAAATTGAAGATTTTTTTGTTTTACTGTTCTTTCCTTCGGGATCCACTTTTTTCTGTATCTTAAAAAATGCATCAAAAACTGCATCCAACGGCTCAGTTTCAATCCAGCCGAGTAAATTCAAGTTAAATCACCTCAGTGCAAAAAAGAAAGTTCTTGCTGACAGTCAGCACTGCTTCATCTACGAATCTTAACTGACTAATCATATTGTGCCAGCTTTGTAGGTTAATAGGCTAAATGCCTCACAGACTTTACAGTACAGATGTCCCCTTGAGAAATGAGTAAATGGGTTTTCTAGTTAGAAAAACATTTTTTGCAAATGGCAGCTATTATCAATATAAACAGTTCACTAATGTACCTGCATCAAACGTTTCCATAAATTCCATAGCTTCTTGCCCCTTCTTTCTTCAATGGCTGTAACCTAGTCGGTCTCAGCACAAGAGAAAACGGCTCCACATTATTTCTGTCTCGAGATGTCTTCAAAACAGTTGACTGACAGGGTTTGGTCCTACTTCAGCAGTGTCATCAGCAGTGTCATCATCATTTACTGCACCTTAGCTACATCAGAAAGCATTTGACCACAGCAGCCGAACACTTGGCCATTTTAATTTTTTCATTTAGCTCAATCTTTTGCACATAAGCTCTTCAGTGTCCCCCGTGAGCTCAATTAATTGGTGCCCCAGAGATGCAGTCACATAACACAGCTAAGGAGAAGGTGTATGAGTTTACAGTGACCTACTGTCATGTGAAAAATATAAACTCCTTCAGGCATTTATCAAAACTGGTGCTAATGAAAACTGGCCTAGTTGTTCAGTGCAACCAATAAGATTCCACCTTTCATTTTTCAGAGCTCCTTTGGATAATGAAAGGCTCAATTTGATTTGTTACTAGGGGCAAATAAGCCAGTTTTGATAAAAGTTACTCCTTTTTTGTGTCCAGAGGTCTAGGGAGGGGGAACAGTTTTATCCAATGTCGAGACCAACTAATACTATAGAACTTCTGGTTTAAAAAAAAGGTAAAGAGGTCATGGAATTCATGGAAAATTGAAATGAAAGTACATTAGTAAAATCTATATATTGATAACAGCCATCATTTGCAAAATATTTCTTCTTGCCATCTGCGTTTTCCTTTCCGGTTTCCAGCAGAGGATCTCAAAAACGCATGAAAAAGCATCCGTTGGAAAAATACAACCCGCTGCATCCGTTCAGAACAGATCCAGTTGTATTATATTGGAAATGAATATACTGGCATCTAGCATCAAATACCATTGTTAGTCAATGGGTACTGGTACCATTTGGTTTTTGGTTTTTGATGCCGCATCCAGAATGTTCAGTTTCCCATGCTGCATACAAAAATACTGCTTGCAGCGGTTTTGTGTCTGGTATGGGAACACAACAAAATGGAACGGAATGCATTCTGGTGCACTCTGTTCTGGTTTGTCAATGAATGGGGACAAAACTGAAGCGTTTTACTTCGTTTTGAGCCCCCTTATAGTGATTTAGATACAGTACTTATACTAATATCATGTCCATTATCAGCATGTGCCTATCATCATGTAATTATTTACCGAATCACTACCCATCATCAGACTACAGACTTTGTTACTCAGTGGCTTGTACTCTGCTTCTGAATCCCTCTAATACTGTATGAACTTGCTGGAATGTGCTAATATTTTATTGAAAATATCTCTGATCCCATATACTCTCTATGCCAATAAGAACTAGCTTGTATTAATGACATTATATTGGTGGCTTCTCTACCTGATACCTGGAGTCCCTGCCTAGCTGAGTGCTGCAATTAGATCTTATAATCATCCCAGTCACTGTTCTCTTTTTCGCTATAATAAAGAAGGCAGATTCATCATCCCACAATCACTACAGATCTCACAAGACGACAGTGGTGATTACCAAAGCTAGTGATGCCTGGAATAAAAATGATGCAGCATAGGAAATTACTCTACGTCTTCTCAGTCCCTACTAGAGAAATGTTAGAAACAGTAAGTTCACAGTCTGCTCCAAAACGATGTATGAAACAAATGAAACAATCATGAGTGGAATATTGCTATAGTGTTCACTTCTACACATGAGTGTACTGTCTCGAGCATATGTACCATACAGAAAGACCATGTAGCTGCTATGGAGTGAAAGAGAACCTAGGGGACTATTTGCTAACAGTGAAGCCTTATTTGGCCAACAGCTATTTCTCCCAAATCCCCCATACACTTGTGCAGCTGAGTCAGCTATATCACACTTACAATCTTTTCAGAATGTCAGACCCTTTCACTTTTTTTTAGATTTTGTTATGTTGCAGCCTTGCGCTAACACAAAAAAATTAAAGTTTTTCCCCATCAATCTGCACTCAATACCCTATAATGACAAAGTGAAAACAGAATGTCTGAAATCTTTGTTAATTTATTAAAAAGGAAAAATTGAAATCTTGTATTGACATGTTTTCGTAACCTTTACTCAGTACTTAAATGAAGCTCCTTTGGCAGTGATTACAGCCTCCAGTCTTCTTGGGTATTATTGCATACCTGGACTTGGGGACTTTTTGCCATTCTTCTCTTCAGATCCTCTCAAGTGCTGTCAGGTTGGATGGGTACCATCGGTGGACAGCCATTTTCAGGTCTCTCCAGAGATGTTTCGATTAGGTTCAAGTAAGGGCTCATTTAAAAGTATCCCTCATGTGTTGACTTTCATTAAGAATATCTCATACAGCTTTTCCTCCACTTTGGCCAATCTTTCTGTCCCAGCCACTGAAAGAAACTCCAATAGCATGATGCTTCCACCACCATGCTTCACTGTTCCCTTCAGACATGGCGCTTAGAATGGAGACCAAAAGGGTGGGCTTTCATATGTCTTTTACTGAGAGGAAGCTTCCTTCTGGCACCTGTGCCATAAAGTCCAGATTGGTGGAATGCTACAGTGATGATTGACATTTTGGATGTTTTTCCCATCTGCACACAGGACCTTTGGAGCTCAGCCAGAGTGACCGTTGAGTTCATGGTCACATCTCTTACTAAGGCCCTTCTCCACCAATCACTTAGTAAGATGGGGTGGCCCGCTCTAGGAAGACTCCCATTCTCTATCACATGCAATTATAGTGGTTGTGAGTGTTGCACAACCTGCAAAAGTGAGAGCATTATCTACCAGCCACAATATTGTCACCTGGCTCTACTGTACTACCCTATGTGGCGCTTCACACAGTTTCTTTGTTTTTACTTTTAGCACTTCAAGCTCTAGGAAGAGTCCTGTCCTGGTGGTTACAACTTCTTCTATTTAAAGAAGAACTCCAGTGAATAAAATCTTCTTATCAGAGACTGTATTTGTGAGTTATCCCCTCTCTTCTAATTGTAGCTGTGTCATGTGACCAACTCACTGACCTCCAACTGACCCAGGACAGGAAGCCAGTTACTTCTCTATTCATTCCTATGAGACTCAAAGTGAGGCTTCCATAGGAATGCATAGAGAAATAGACTTCCTGTTCACATATAAGTCTCTGTGTCAGTTAGTGAGTCTGATTGCTGGTCACATGACACAGCTGAGAAGCATCAGGGAGGTATAACTCACAAATACAGACACTAGTAAGAAAATGACATTCACTACAGTTCTTGGGAACTTTCATTGCATCAGAATTTTTTTTTAACCCTTCTGTGGACTCCAATAAAGGTGTAGAAACATCCCAAAGATGATCAAGAGAAATGGGTGGCCAAAGACCTAAATTTCAAGTGTTATAGCAAAGGGTCCGAATACTTATATCCATGCAAAATTAGAATTTTTCCTTTTTAATAAATAAGCAAAAATTTCTAAAATTCAGTTTTTACTTTCTCATTAAGGGGTATTAAGTGCAGATTGATGGGGAAAATTTATTTTTTTACTTTACTATTTTAGTCATTGACTGTGGTATCTAAGCGGTTAAATGTCTTGGATCAGCGCTTCTGCTTATCCGGGCCATTAGAACAAGAGCCCAGCTCTCATGTGATAGCTGAGCCCCCATTCTCCACTGCACTGGAGACCCATGCAGTGCTTAGACTAGACCACTATAAAAGTGGTGTCCTAGCCTAGTGCACATTAATAATATTAGTGAACATTAAAACAGTTTTATATGAATAATTCATGTTTATGTGCAGGTCCTCATACCTGCTTGCAGGTGATGTGCTCCAAAAATGGCCACTGATAGAAGGTTCCATCACTCAGCTGTCTTCATTCATTTACACTGGAAAAGGAAAGAGGAACTAGTGCATGCATAGTCCGTCCCCAATATAAATGAATGTAGGCTGCTGATAGATAGAACCATCCATTAGTACCCATTTTCTGAGAGC
Organism: Rhinella marina; assembly: GCA_900303285.1. Taxonomy (NCBI): domain Eukaryota; kingdom Metazoa; phylum Chordata; class Amphibia; order Anura; family Bufonidae; genus Rhinella; species Rhinella marina. The sequence goes on from ONZH01026767.1 coordinate 18,794, forward strand.
AGTGCCGGAATCCAGGTGAGCAGACCTGCGTGTAAACATGCATTTTGTATATTAAATCATTGGACATCATTGCTGATAGTTTAATAATGCCTATTACCAGCTGTGCAGCTTGTAATATATGTGGCCAACCCCTTTAAGAGTGAAAACTCCCTGGATGACAGATTCACTTTAATATTTGACCGGATTGTTCACTGTTTCATCTTTATGTAATGTTTCCACTATATTTATGTAATGCTTTCGATGTATTTGTGTAATATTTCCACATTTTTATATTGAGCAATTTTGTGCTATAAAGGTACATAAGTAAACACTTAAAAGTATTCAAAATGTTCTACCATTTTAGTAAGCATTATGGAATATGGAGGAGGTAAAACTGCATATAAATTATAGAATCCACATTGTTCATATGCAAGAGTTCCCATACAGTAACGTATATTGTTGCCTGCTCACATTAACAACACGCTGTTCTTCCTTTTTTGTGAGGAGAATCCAAAACGAGTTTTGACAGATAATATCATAACCCTAACACATAAAAATGATGTTTTCTGCTGGATTTATTCCTTCCATCACATTGCACAGTACCATCTGTACTAATTACCCCATGGCATCTTGAAATACATAGAGCAGCACAATTTTCTCAAAGGAATACTGAACAGTATATTAACCGTGATAGACTGTTGCCTGTCTGCCCTCCAACAGTTTCTGGGTTGAAAATGTAATTACACAAGTCTTACACTATAGTACATGGTCAAAATAATTATAATGATGCATAATTAATAATTTCCATCTTCTGATGGCACTATGCCCTGGTTTTCTACAGTTCACCCATGCTTATGTTCACAAGGTTTGATTACAGGAATTTACCAGCTCACCGACTTGTTGGTTGGGATTATCAGAAGGTACAAATCACTTTTGTGTCTTTGATGGTAAACACATTTACACACACAGTAGAGTGATTCTGCTTGGCTGACTTCCAATTTCTGGTTATTTTTATGAACTTGTCTTATTTCAGGGTTTAATATCTTTCAGTGTTTGGTGTTGGTTTATACTACACAATTTTACCTATGATGTTTGTTAATTTTCTTTTAATATAACTAAGGTTGCTAGCCAACCAAAACTATGTTCTTAACTCATGTTTTCGAGAATTTCTTGGAACATAGTCATTTTAGGAGGTGGTAAACAGGGCAATAGGCTCCCGAAAAGACAGGAACCTGAAGTGTAAAATGAAATCACCCAGTTTTTAGCAGTGTATGATGGTTTTATTCTTAAACTGAATCACAATATTACACAGGAAGTGCCCTTATACTAAAGGGATTTTTTTGTGACTGATGGGGTTTTGAAATGTCACAGAGAGCTATGCAAAAAGTATTCCACATCTAAAATTGGGTTAAAGCCAATTTCACAAAGTGTTTTGTATCCATGACACATCTGTTTATACAGTATGTTCAATCTGTATTTCTATCATGGGCAATAAGTATGGACTCACTGGTTCAACCAACTGGTTTGAGTTTGGACTAGTCCTGAAAGTGTTATCCTGGAGGTCCCTTGGTTTTTACTATTTACAGATCCCCAATACAGGGATTTGGCCATTGCCTCTTGGAATAGTCCTGGCGTGGTTGGCTGCTTACCTAATGGGAGAAGAGACACTGGGGCGTGATACAGAGGGAACAGAGAAACTTGGCAATATTAATCTGTGAAACAAACTAAAGGTCAGGGCAGGAGGCACAGGGTTAGTATCCAGGAATCAGGCAGAGGTCAGTACACAGGCAGACAAATGTATTATAGCTCTTTTACAGACACTAGCAAATTAGAGAGACCAAGAAAGATCTATAACGACCTATTGCTCAGGCAAGGAATGAAAGAAAAAACACAGCTTATGTAGCCCATGCTGATAAGCAATTGGAAAAAGCTTACAGAGCAAGAAAGGGTTAATCCCTGCAGTACTACAACTGAAGTGAGATACAATGAACAATGGCCTTAATTCACACACACAGGAAGCTGGCACCTGTACGCAGTGGAAAGCAGTGGCCATGAACCATCATTGTAAGAACTACAGTGTGGCCCATGAAAAAGTAGCCCGCCTCCAGCGATATTACCCACAAGTCATAAAAGATGCTGAAAGTGGTTCCCGTTTACATCTGCAAGATGGAGCAACATAGCACACCTTACAGAACTCACTGGAATAAACTGTAAACAAGGGGTTATGGCCACCATGTTCCCCAGACGAGTCCACTAAAAAGCCATCATTTGCAAAACAGCTGGTGTGTCAGCAGAATGCAGTCTGCATGCCATCTCTGGCATACGTACAGCAGGTTTCCAACCCCTGTTCTAGCGCACGGTCAAATTTATCAATATAACTGCTGCCTTTAAAAAGTCCTCTATTTAAAACCATCCGTGGTTTAATACTGACATAGTAACATATACAGTAGCAGATAAGAGACAGACTGCCTGAAAGCTGCGTGTCTGTCATCATTTTAGGCTGCTCTCACTGAGTGCAGCATAAAGTTGATGACAGGTTCCCTTTAAAGACTAGACCACCAGAGTTCAGTCGGGAAAAAAAGTATTTAGTCAGCCACCAATTGTTCAAGTTCTCCCACTTAAAAAGATGAGAGAGGCCTGTAATTGACATCATAGGTAGACCTCAACTATGAGAGACAAAATAAGAAAACAAATTCAGAAAATCACATTTTCTGATTTGTAGAGAATTTATTTGGATATTAGGGTGGAAAATAAGTATTTGGTCACCTACAAACAAGCAAGATTTCTGGCTCACACAGACCTGTAACTTCTTCTTTAAGAGACTCCTCTGTCCTCCACTCATTACCTGTAGTAATGGCACCTGTTTGAACTTGTTATCAGTATAAAAGACACCTGTCCACAACCTCAAACAGTCACACTCCAAACTCCACTATGGTGAAGACCAAAGAGCTGTCGAAGGACACCAAAAACAAAATTGTAGACCTGCACCAGGCTGGGAAGACTGAATCTGCAATAGGCAAGCAGCATGGTGTGAAGAAATCAACTGTGGGAGCAATAATTAGAAAATGGAAGACATACAAGACCACTGATAATCTCCCTCAATCAGGGGCTCCGTGCAAGATCTCACCCTGTGGGGTCAAAATGATCACAAGAGCTGTGAGCAAAAATCCCAGAACCACACGATGGGACCTAGTGCATGACCTGAAGAAAACTGGGGCCAACGTAACAAAGGCTACCGTCAGTAACACACTATGCCGCCAGGGACTCAGATCCTGCAGTGCCAGACGTGTCTCCCTGCTTAAGCCAGTACATATCCGGGCCTGTCTGAAGTTTGCTAGAGAGTATTTGGATGTTCCAGAAGAGTATTGGGAGAATGTAATATGGTCATATGAAACCAAAGTACAACTGGTAGAAACACAACTCGTCGTGTTTGGAGGAGAGTGAATGCTGAGTTGCATCCAAAGAACACCATACCTACTGTGAAGCATGGGGGTGGCAACATCATGCTTTGGGGCTGTTTCTCTGCAAAGGAAACAGGACAACTGATCCGTGTACATGAAAGAATGAATGGGTCCATGTATTGTGAGATTTTGAGTGCAAACCTCCTTCCATAAGCAAGAGCATTGAAGATGAAACGTGGCTGGGTCTTTCAGCATGACAATGATCCCAAGCACACCCCCAGGACAACAAAAGAGTGGCTTCGTAAGAAGCATTTCAAGGTCCTGGATTGGCCTAGCCAGTCTCCAGATCTCAACCCCATAGAAAACCTTTGGAGGGAGTTGAAAGTCTGTGTTGCCCAGGGACAGCCCCAAAACATCACTGCTCTAGAGGAGCTCTGCATGGAGGAATGGACCAACATACCAGCAACAGTGTGTGCCAACCTTGTGAAGACTTACAGAAAACTTTTGACCTCTGCCAATAAAGGATATATAACAAAGTATTGTGATATAACAAAGTATTGAGATTTTGTTATTGACCAAATACTTAATTTCCACCATAATGTGCAAATAAATTCTTTCAAAATCAGACAATGTGATTTTCTGGATTAGTTTTCTCATTTTGTCTCTCATAGTTGAGGTCTACCTATTATGTCAATTACAGGCCTCTCTCATCTTTTTAAGTGGGAGAACTTCCACAATTGGTGGCTGATTAAATACTTTTTTTTCTCCACTGTATCACTGCTCTCACAGTAAAGACAGTCCATCTTTACATAGTCAATGTCCCTACATTCATGAGTAAGCGAGATCCTTCAGGCTGCTGTGTACATGAAGTGGTATTATGCATGCATGACCACTGCGTCATTCACTTCTCTGGGACTGTTGGAGATAGAGCCGAACCTCTCCATCAGTCCCATAGAATTGAATATGCCTGCATTCCCGTGGTTGGTGGGGGATCTTAGTAGTTGGAACCCAGCGATCAAACACTTCCCCTGTGGGGAGCCACTTTTATTATTACTCTAGGGACCACTATATTTGTGTATATAGGAGGTCATTTATTATACTGAAATACGCCTATATTAGGCTTATTTCCGGCACAATGTTTAGTTGCGCCACAATGTGTTACTTTTCCCCATTCACACTAGGTCTAAAATTGTGGGCATGGTGTGAGCTTGTAGAAAAATGGTCTAAATTTAAGACAGCTTACATTTAGAACTGGCGCTGGATACACCGAAGTTATGGAGGAGCCAGCGCCTCTTCATAACTTCGGCAGAACCACCAGCTTAAGGCTTTATTAAGACCGGTGTCTAAAACGTCGGTCTTCATAAATCTGCCCCATAGTTTTTAGATAAGCCCTAAGCTATAGTTCCTTCAAAGTAAATAAAATAATACCTAAGTTCAAGTACCCTAAGGGGCACATGCCACGTCTATAAAGGGTAATCGCACTGTCCTAATGGTGAACTTTTGATAGCTTCAGTACTATACATTGCATGCTCAGAGCTTCATGGTACTTTGATGCCATTTATTTGCGTAGGGGGTACTTGTGTAATTTATCCATTATATTCATTAGTTTTGTTAACCACCTATGGCTCTGCTCCAGATCAATTATATCTTTTTATACACAAGCAATACCTGCATAGCACTCCATTCACACTTTTTATCCTTGAGCAAATAGCTGTGCTATTACTGTGAGCTTCCTAGCCTTCAAAAGAAGTTCCATTTTCATCGCTGATGTGACTAGAATGTCAAGATATCTTGCAATGATTTTAGAGAATGATTCATGCATTTATGCTATAGCACAGCAAAGTATGGACAGTAGGGACTTCTGTATCTCATGGAAGGCTGCACAAGTGCATAAAACGCCATAGGAAAACTTTTAAAAGCAGCAATATATACTATATTTCCTAATATGGCCCAGTGGTCCGTATGGTAATTATCAAATATGACTTCATAACTTTATATATATATATATATATAGTCTTTGAACTCTTCATTTCACTGTAGTATACTGTTCTTCCTATTTTAAATTCCAATTTACTTAGGTCTCATGCTGCTATTGTAAAAATCGTAGAGATTAGGGATGAGTGAATCGACTTCGGATAGTACATCTGAAGTCAATTCGCTCATCCCTAGTAGAGATCCATAAACAGCATTCATAAACTGCTATCAGCCCATGATGTTCTAAATCTTTTCACACCTCAGTGTGAAGATGGCACATGTATGGTTTCATATGAAATCCACTAGAAAAAAAATAATTGAAAGGAATTTATGAAAGGCCGTGTGCCAGTTTTCTGGTCTACAAAAGTCAGACATTTTTTGTATCATCAGCAATTCTGTGACTTACCGCTCTTACCAACCAACATATTTACTATAATTCATGTCAAAAACTGGCATAGATTGCATTGGTTTGATTTTCTATTGCAAAGTCTGCCAGAACAAGCGCCAAATGTATTAAAAGGTATGTGTCTCTTAATAAATTTAGCACATCTTACTCCAGCTTATAAAACACAAGTCTTGAGAAACTCTCCCCAGTGTTTCATTGCATGCCGAATTTTTGGGTATTCTCTAGCATTGTTACAGTAGATCAATTGAGACAACATATGGCAGAACATGGGTCTAGAGGCATGAACCCATTTAAGGTTTCATTCATATAACTGTATGTGTTTTGCCAATCCCCAAACCACGGACTCGCAAAACACGTATACCGGCCATGTGCATGCCGCCATTTTTTTCCACTTCTGAAGAAATATTCTATACTTCCGCAAAACAGACAAGTATAGGACAATTTCTATATTTTTTCATGCCAGCAGAATGGATGTGGATATGGATGCAGTGAGCAGTTTGCATTTTTTGCTGCCCCATTAAAATAAACGCGCCTGCATCTGACCCACATTTTAAAAAAATATATGGTCCTTTGCAAGGGGCCTTAAAGTGGTAGATTTTTCTTTTAGCTTAAAGAAAAGAAAATTCTCAGGATAGGTCATCAGTATGAGAACGAAGCACAGCAGCGCCATACATTGTATAGTGGCTGTGCTTGGTATTGCCGCTCAGCCCCTTTTACTTGAATGGGGCTGAGCTGTGCCTAGGCCATGTGACTGATGAACATGACATCACATGGTCTAGGAAGATGCCTAAGCGTTCCCTCAGGACCGTAGCTTCTTCATACAGCTGATACACCTCATAATAGGTCATCAATATCTAACTCATGTAGAACCTTTATGTTATTTGTTTAGTACATGCTTACAGTTCATTGAAACTTTTTTTATGTTTTTCTCTGTTTAATATCCTTTAAACTCCTTTTAGATAGAAAAGGCATGGCAGAAATAATAATAATTTCAGCCTAAATCTATTCTAAAAATATATTTCGTTCACAGATAATTTAGGGCATGACTTCAAGTTTGAACTGACTTTTGTCGAATAATTTAAGTGGAACTAACCAAAGCAGCAAATAATGTAAAATGATGGGATTCAATGGATTGTTAATGTCATGCTCCTTGGTTTTTTAAATTTAATTTGAAAAGCCATCAAGCTCAGCATCACCTATGATAAAACAAAAAGCAATGCATGTTAGAGAAAATGTTTCAGATTTACGATATCACTTGCAATGCTGGCAAGTTTGTAGGCAAGGAATGCATTATTTCGTTAACTTTATCTACATAATTGGGTCTGTTTATGTAAGTGGGTGTGTAATAAATAAACTAGTTATAACTTGTATTAAAGAAGCACTCCATCAAAAAAATACCTACCGTATATAGTGCATCACAGGCTATTATTAAAGACTAATGCAGAGGCACTTGTGTATACCTGTTTCAGTCGATGTACCATTTGTGGTTTGTCTGCCATCTTGGTTCTTTTTTCTCTTTAGATTTTCTCTTTAGACCCTTTGGGGCTTCTGCCTGGTGTTAGATGGGGTGCCCTTTATGTAACAGTAGATGGGTGCAAGGCAGGAGGGCAGATGTAAGGGCCAGCATATGATGCAGCCTACATTTGTTATGATGCCTCTGGTTTTGCTAAGAGCAGAAGGTGATAGATCAGTGATAACTGTAGAACTTCTATCTGCTAATTTACACTACAGAAATTCAGTGTATTCCTGAGACTCCTACTTGTAGTAGAGTTCTCCTTTCAAGGAAGAGGCAGGGGAGAGCAGTGTAAGGCTGCATCTCATAGAAATACACTGGAGATTTTGCACACAGCACTCACAGATTGTATTTTAGGAAGCATGAGTTCTTATAACTCTGCAGCTAATTATTGTATGGGCTCCCCACTATACCACAGCACTGTTGCTCTCTTAGGGCAAAAATTAACAGCATTCTATACATGGGGGACATACAGAGAAACAAGAAGGAAGGAGCTTAGTGGGGTGAACGTGCCTGAAAGCCATCACAAGGTATTTGATAGAAGATGATGCAATCCTGTACTTTACAGAAATTCAACCACACAGGAGAAACTAATCTCCTGTCTACACACAAGAGCAAAGACTTAACTGGCAGTCAATTGGGTCACGTGGCACAGCTGCCCATAACAAAAAGTTTCAAAATATGTGGATGAAACTGAGATGGAATGAAACAATTGTACTGCTAGAATACTGCTGGTATGTTAGCATTATGCTGTATGTAACAGAAAACTGGAGTACTTCTTTAATAGCTGTTGAATGCTAATTACTTCTTGATCTTCTGGTCAATGACTTATAAAGCTCGGTTGGTATGCACAGATCATGTAGGTAACCCCTGCAGTGGCTGCACAATTTTGAGCGGTTTGCAGGGGTTCTATTGTTGAGAGCTCACTGATTTTCCTAAGGAAAATTAACATTTACTATTTATTTCCCTGGTTTTTAGAAAAACAATGGGTGTCCTTGCATTCACTGGGTGCACTAGATGGAGAGCTTGCACCAACTGCATCACTTGTACTGAAGAGGAGCACCACTATCCCTGATAGCCAGGGTATTTAAAACTTATAAAGCCAGCCCCACAATTGGTGCCAGAACCTACTGTATGCTGGAACAAGATTCTATTTAATTGCTGCTTTATTAATTTAAGTGTTACTTGTCTGATACTGTTGTATTAGTTATTCACCATATTGTACAACTAACGTAGTGGTGTAAATATGAAGTGCTGCACAGGAAATCATGCAACTAAAAGTTGAGCTTGTCTGTGCAGTGGCCTGCAAGGAAGAGAGCCAGGAGGAGGGGAGTGCTAGTTGTGGGTACTCTGGACCCTTTGGGGCTTCTGCCTGGTGTTAGATGGGGTGCCCTTTATGTAACAGTAGATTGGTGCAAGGCAGGAGGGCAGATGTAAGGGCCAGAGTATGGATTGTGGAGTCAATGACTCTCTTTACTCTATAGTTTTTACTGGACAGATGATGGGAAGAGTAGTACATATAGCAGTAAAGGTTTGACGTGCAGTTCTGGGGCACATTTCTGAATAGATAATGGGATAAGTAGTACATATAGCAGCAACAGGCACAGTTCTGAGGTATATGAGAGTAGCCTTTTTCCAATAGCTGCGTATAGGCAGCAGCAATGATGGTAGTAATCCTCCCCGAGTCTCACTTTAAGTACATTTTGCAATCTTCTCAAATAGCCACAGGCATGCAATTTCATTCGCATTAACTCTTTCTGCAATTGCCAGGCTGTCGAGTTCAGATCTTAGATCTGGATGGCTAGTCCATTTAAAGTGTGGTGGAGGCTGAAGTAGTATACCCTTTCCACAAGCAGTAAAGTCTTATTGCCATAAATGTGGCCTCAACCATCAGAAATATGTTTGTTATCTTTCCCTCAGGGGTTGTCTTTTAGTTTAATTGATCTCTGGCAGCTTTCAGTCTCAGGGATGAAGATTATCTGGACCAGGCTTCTCTCCAGGCTTACTTCTCAAGAGCTTACACATGCTCATGTTGCATCAAGTTCTGCCTGCTAGGAACACTCTCTCTCTAGCTAAGGTGGTAGGTCCTGTCTCCTACTAACCTAACTAGAACTGCCAGAGTTAACTATTTGGTGCCCATAGATAAACATTAGGGATACATATTGCATAAGAGAATAAGTGCTTTAACAATAAATCACAGCATTTAACTCATTAGCATTTAATTAACTCCTGGGTCAGTGCATCTGGAATACCTTTATATTCCATAGTAAGGTGAAATATTTCCCTTTAACTTCCATGTTTAAAATAAGATATGTAAAGTGAAAACACTTGTTCAGTCTGTATGTATTTTAATTACAGATATAAATTACTGATTGTTTGCTTTTCAAGTGTAGAATTACAGTCAAGAGACCAACATGTTTTTTTTTACTGTTTTGCGTCCTTCATATACAACCAGAGTTAAATTGTTCCATACAAAACAGTAATTCATTTCGAGGATTTATTGATTGGCGTAAAGGGGTTTAGTAATTTATCTCCATTGTTACAACTTTGAATCAGTGAGGAGTTGGGAGAACATTTTAAAATCAGACAATATGCATACTTAAGGAAGCTTTATTAGGCAGCAGTGAAATGAAATTTAGTGACTCCCTGAAGATTTATATAGAATATGTTATTCATTTCAATCTTGGCTCATCTGTAAAAGAACCCTGCTATGCTGTAACGAAATGATATTTACAAAAATATGTTGCATTTCTAGACTGGGTTTTTTGGGGCTAACCAAAGTAAATGACTCTTAGGTCCTACCCACCATCTTTACAAAACAAGTGCTTGTGCACATTTAAAGGGATTATCTGGGAAATGATAAGGATGACCTATCCTTAGGACAGGTCATCATTATCACATTGGAAGGGTCACTCTGCCAATGAGCTGCGGTGCTGGGAGCAATAATGCTGACTGGAGCTCTAGTGAAGGAAGCAGCCTCCCCGCAGCTTATTAAGCACAGTGCTATACATTGTGTAGCAGTTGTGCTTGGTATTGCAGCTCAGGTCCATTGACTTGAATAGTATTGAGCCTCAACCAGGCCACATGACTGATGTAAAGTGATGTCACTGGCCTAGGAAGAGGTCCTCTTGGTGTTCTAGTCCAACCTTGTTCATATATACGGAAGAGTCAAGATTTTGTTAAAGTGTATCATTTCTTCTTGCAGTACATCACTCACCATTTCATTATCATATGTCAAATTTGTATATAATGTGTTGATTTTCACTTAAAGGGGTTGCCAACTTTCTGGCTACTGTTGACCAATGTGTATGTAAGACGACTATAGGATATTTACTTATATAGCCTTTGCTGATATTCTGTGCCATTTGCTATATTTCATAAGGCATTGTTGGGCAAATCTTCTGTGCTATCCACATAGAGGTCCCATCTATAAGATGGCCACTGATGGAGAGTCATATGATCAGACACATCACTCAGCCTCCTTCATACAAACTCCCAACAGTGAAGATAAGAGGTGCAGTATATTTCAAAGGAGAAGAAATCTTATGGAGGTGATTTGCCTGATAACATGACCATCCATCAGTGTGGTGGACAGCACAAAAGACTTGGCAAAGAAATATATGAAAATGACACAGAATTTCAACAAAGGCTATATTAGCAAGTGCCATATAGTCATCATGCAAACACGCTAGTTAACAGCAACTAGAAAGTGGCCAGCCTCTTTAAAAATGAAGCACACACTGTATTATTTTCTTCTCTATGTATCTATAGTTGTTCCTTTTTATTTAATTAATATTGATTGTTTTTATTATTTTCAGATGGAAATCCCTACACATGGTGGGTTGGGAAAGGAAATGAGAAACATTATTATTGGGGCAATTCTGGACCTGGCATTCAGAAATGTTCATGTGGAATTGATAGGAACTGTAGCGACAGCAGATTCTACTGTAACTGTGATGCTGACCAAAGGCAATGGTGAGTATCTTATAACTGCAAATAGCCATCATTGATTAAACTTGTTGATTGATTGTTAAATGGTCACTAACCTTTCAACAAACTTTGTATAAATTTATAAAACAATTGAATGTACAGTAAGAAACGTAATTAGTGTTCAGCAAATCGGAGTCCACAAAGGATAAATTTGATTTGCCGTAAAGCCAAATTTCCTTGTGCTTTGTGGTAGAGAAATGATAACCTGAAATAGTGCAAAAAAAAACAAAAACATACTTACCTGCTCCATTTGCTCGCGACGGGCCAGCCACCATCTTGCTTGAAGATCCCTGCCGAAACTGCACTTCAAGCAAGATAGAAACATGATGCTGCAATGAGCTATGAATGCGGCATGTGAGGGGTACAATGACGAGTGTGCACACCAACATCTTCCTTAGCCAATGGCTGGCTACTATGGGCTACTTAAGACACTTTTCCCTGTGGGAAGGTGCCTGGGCAAAAAGATCTAGCCCGCTAGTATCATGAAAGGTCTGCCAATTATGATTACAGATGTAGCAGCGCTAGCTATCACTGTTTTCCCATAGCGTTGCTAAGGAATCGTGACTTCTCCTCTTTCACTCCTTTTGATGTTCTACAGGAACTTGTCTGGCTAACGTTAAATAAGGCAATGGGTCCGGATGGCATCCACCCCAGAGTTTTTAAAGAACTCCAATCTGTGATTGTTGGCCCCCTGACTGATCTGTATAATCAGTCCCTTCTTACAGGAGATGTTCCTGATGCTTGGAGAATGGCTAATGTTGTACCCATTCACAAGAAGGGTAGTAGAGAAGAAGCTAGTAACTATAGGCCAGTCAACTTGACATCTGTAGTGGTAAAAATGATGGAAACTCTACCAAAAAAGAAGATAATTGACCATCTAACAACAAACAACTTGATGGACCCAAACCATCATGGCTTTACTGAGGGCCGATCATGTCAGACTAATCTCATTGATTTCTTTGACTATGTAACTAAAGTGCTGGATGAAGGTGGTGCTGTGGATATCGCCTACCTGGATTTCAGTAAAGCTTTTGATACGGTTCCCCATAAAGAGCTGATAGAGAAGTTATCAAAAATTGGACTTAACCCCTGGATAGTTCAGTGGATATGCAGTTGGCTGAAGGACAGATACCAGAGGGTTGTTGTTAATGGAGTGTATTCTGAGGAGAGGCTGGTTACAAGTGGGGTGCCACAAGGATCTGTTCTGGGTCCTGCTCTGTTTAACATGTTTGTAAGTGACATAAGGGACGGCTTGGTAGGGAAGGTTTGCTTGTTTGCTGATGACACAAAAGTGTGTAATAGGGTTGATGTTCCAGGAGGTGTCGATAATATGGAGAATGATTTATCTTTATTAGATAAGTGGTCAAAACAATGGAAACTTCAGTTCAATGTTTCCAAATGTAAAATAATGCACTTGGGGAGAAGAAATCCTGGGGAGAAGTATCGTATTGGCAGTTCTGTGCTAACAAAGACCTCAGAAGAGAAGGATTTGGGGGTAGTCATCTCTGACAGCCTCAAAATGAGTAACCAATGTAGCCAGGCTGTAGGGAAAGCAAATCGTATGCTTGGCTGCATAGCTAGAGGTATAACGAGCAGAAAGAGGGAGATTGTGATCCCTCTGTATAGAGCTCTAGTGAGACCACATCTGGAATACTGTGTTCAATTCTGGAGACCTCACCTGCAAAAGGATATTGCTAAAATAGAACAGGTCCAAAGAAGAGCTACAAAAATGGTGGAAGGTCTAAAGCATAGAACTTATCAAGAAAGACTCTTAGAGTTCTTAATATGTATAGTCTGGAGGAAAGAAGAGAAAGGGGGGACATGATTGAAACCTTTAAATATGTTAAAGGACTGAATAAAGTTCAGGAGGGAAGGGTTATTAATAAGAAACTGAACACAAGAACAAGGGGGCACAATCTGAGGTTAGTTGGGGGAAAAATCAAGAACAACATTAGGAAATATTACTTCACTGAAAGAGTAGTAGAAGCTTGGAACAAACTTCCAGCAGAGGTGGTTGATAAATCCACAGTAACTGAACTTAAACATGCCTGGGATAAACATGTATCTATCCTAAGATAACAATAAAACGATAATAAAAGGGCAGACTAGATGGACCAGGTGGTCTTTTTCTGCCGTCAATCTTCTATGTTTCTATGTTTCACTCGCAGTAAAAGTACGCTAATTAGGTGAATTTGTACGCATTAGCATATAATGCGTAGCATTAGCATACAAATGTGTACGCATTAGCATACAATGCGTAGCATTAGTGTACAAATCATCAAATGCGTACTCTATTAGCGATATTGTTCTGCGCTCACGCGATTCTGCTGTGATCGCTAGCGCTGCTACATCTGTATTTGTCTCAACCTCTTTCTGTTTTCCCAATTTGATCCTTTACTGCCTGACATGACCCATGCCTGATTTCTGTACTGACCATTGTTTATTAAATTGCACGTACTCTGCTTGCCTTGACTTTGGCCAGTCCCAGACTATGGTTTTTCCTGATCCCTTAATGCTCTGTACTGGTGTCTTTCAACCCCCGTGGGTCAGCTGTCTACCAAACAGAGACTTCTTCTGGAGCAGCCTGGTGGTTCCTCTGCAGTGATTTCCAGATCCCTGTATAGGTGTTAAATAGTGACTGCTAGAGGACTGCTAGAATAAATCCTTTAGGAGTAGCGCCAAGTCAAATCTGATCTTTTGACACAGTGGTTCCAGACCCATTGCGTAACAGCTATTTTAATCAGACCCAAAGCTAGTTTGGTTCATAAACAGTGAACTGTGGCAATATAGTACCTATACAGTGACAACAACTTTACTGAAGAACCAATATATTCCTGGATTTATTCTGTCAACCTAACTGACTTCTCCTTGCATTCAGTTAAATCCCTCTTGGAGAATCCCTTTAAAGAGCACCTGTCAGCATAATCAGTTCTGTAAAACCAGGCATACTAACAAGTAGGGAGTATTCTATAAATTAACATGATACTTGGGTTGCGACAAAAAGACTTTTATTCTATATGCACATTAGATTTCAATGCACGAGGGGTGTGGTCAGCAGTGGAGAGCTGAAGATCTGTGGTGCACAGAAGGGTAAAGCCCCACCCTTTAGTGCATTTAGGCCCTCAATGGAGATCTGGCTGCTACCCGGAAAATATGCCGGGATTCGGCTACACAACAACCGCTGTATGCAATGTTTTTTGCCCAGCTGATCCCTGGCATTCTGTGCTGGAACAGCCTTTCTGGAGAGCTGTTCCAAAAATGTGAAAGTAGCCTTATCCAAAGCAGATAATCACTTTGAAATATAGACAAACCTAGTCAATATATAGCCACGGGATATATCACTGCATTGTTGAAAATGTAAATTGGTACAAGCATATTGCCCTAAAATAACCCTGATGTTGGATCATTTTTGCTTCTAATATTTTACCAATATCCCCAGTATATGTACTATAGAGTTAAAAGCCTGTGGCGATACCTAATAGAAGAATTTATTAAATTAGCATAATAGCTACTAGCATACAGTTTTCTTCTAGCTGCATTCCAATAGTCTTAAAAGCTTCCAGACAGAACCTAGCTGTAAACTGATTACAGCACTTTAATCAGAGTTGGGTTTGAACAAACATAATAATAGAACAATAGTGAAAATAACAGTAGCAAAGCCATTTGCCCATGAACACAAACTGCCATTATACAGCACATACTGGAAAAATGGCCTGTTTGAAACACAGTGTTTTCTATATGTTTTAGCAATGATGTCCAGTACTGCAGTCAAACCTGCCATCTACATGACTGAATACTCACTGCATTTCCAATTTACATTTATATTACTAAAGTTGATAATGTGTGCCTTTTGTGTGTGTAGTTCAATTTTACTGTAAATCAAAGCAGAAAATGGATCACAACATATATTGGGTTTTCTAAACGTATATATACACAATGTCTCATTATTATTGTGTGCACTGGGATTTTAAGAGTTTTTCCAGTGGAAAAAAAAATGGCAAGAAAATGTAAAGAATAAAAAAGAAACATTACAGGTCTACAAGGATCCAGCGCCGGCCCGATGCTGCTCTGGTCCCCACTGCTTAACACTTATTGGCGTGTTAAGCCAGAACAAGTAATGGAGAGCAACAGAGGCCCAAGCAGCATCAGAATGGCAGTAACAGAGATCGGTAGAGGTAACTAATGTTTTTTTTTTACTATGTCTGACATTTTTGGGCCATTTTTTAATAAAACAGTTTCTAAAAATCTGTATCCAATGGCCATAAATACTCCTGTTACCCATGTCTGACAAACTATATACATTTCCTACTTTTTTCCTTATCTTGAAGATTAGGGAGAGTGCAGAATCTCCTTAAAGAGATTAGTCCTGTATGGAGACTTATTAGCAATGCTACATGGGAAATGGATATACAAAGAAGTATCTCCCAAGAAAGAGAACCCTCTCACCAGCACCACATATTGGAAGTGGCTCCCTATGAGTCAAAATCTGACTTTCCAACAAGCCATGGCATTTTGCCGGGGATTGGGGCACCCACATGTGCGGTGTGCTCTCCATTCACTGCCATGGAATTTCCAAAGATAACCGAGAAAGCTATTTTTGGAACTCCCATAATGGTGACGAGAGGATGGTTGAGCATGCACTGCTTTGGTGGCTGCTTTGAGCACATCACTTTGGGGGCTCAGTGGAGAGAGAACTGGTTCTCAGTGTTAGGATTCCCATCTTTATGACATTTATGGTATGAACTTTTCAACCTTTTGCCACATTTCAGGCTTCAAACAAAAAGATATAACATTTTGATTTTTTTGGTGAAGAATCAACAACAAGTGGGTCACAATTGTGAAGTGGAACGAAATTTATTGGATCATTTAAACTTATTTTGTAATAATAAAACTGAAAAGTTGGGCGTGCAAAATGATTCGGCCCATTTACTTTCAGTTCAGACAACTCACTCCAGAAGTTCATTGAGGATATCTGAATGATCCAATGTTGTCCTAAATGACTGATGAAGATAAATAGAATCCACCTGTGTGTAATCAAGTCTCCATATAAATGCACCTGCTCTGTGATAGTCTCAGGGTTCTGTTTAAAGCACAGAGAGCATCATGAAGACCAAGGAACACACCAGGCAGGTTTGTGATACTGTTGTGGAGAAGTTTAAAGCCGGATTTGGATACCAAAAGATTTCCCAAGTTTTAAACATCCCAAGGAGCACTGTGCAAGCAATCATATTGAAATGGAAGGAGTATCAGACCACTGCAAATCTACCAAGACCCGGCCGTCCCTCTAAACTTTCATCTCAAACAAGGAGAAGACTGATCAGAGATGCAACCAAGAGGCCCATGATCACTCTGGATGAACTGCAGAGATCTACAGCTGAGGTGGGAGAGTCTGTCCATAGGACAACAATCAGTCAAACATTTCACAAATCTGACTTTTATGGAAGAGTGGCAAGAAGAAAGCCATTTCTCAAAGATATGCATAAAAAGTCTCGTTTACAGTTTGTCACAAGCCACCTGGGAGACACACCAAACATGTGGAAGAAGGTGCTCTGTTCAGATGAAACCAAAATCGAACTTTTTGGAAACAATGCAAAACGATATGTTTGGCGTAAAAGCAACACAGCTCATCACCCTGAACACACCATCCCCACTGTCAAACATGGTGGTGGCAGCATCATGGTTTGGGCCTGCTTTTCATCAGCAGGGACGGGGAAGATGGTTAAAATTGATGGGAAGATGGATGGAGCCAAATACAGGACCATTCTGGATGAAAACCTGTTGGAGTCTGCAAAAGACCTGAGACTAGGACAGAGATTTATCTTCCAACAAGACAATGATCCCAAATATAAAGCAAAATCTACAATGGAATGGTTCAAAAATAAACATATCCAGGTCTTGGAATGGCCAAGTCAAAGTCCAGACCTGAATCCAATTGAGAATATGTGAAAAGAGCTGAAAACTGCTGTTCACAAACGCTCTCCATCCAACCTGAAAGAGCTCGAGCTGTTTTGCAAGACTTAGATGTGCAAAACTGATAGAGACATACCCCAAGCGACTTGCAGCTGTAATCGCAGCAAAAGGTGGCGCAACAAAGTATTAATGCAAGGGGACCAAATAATTTTGCACGCCCCACTTTTCAGTTTTATTATTACAAAAAAAGTTTAAATGATCCAATAAATTTCGTTCCACTTCACAATTGTGACCCACTTGTTGTTGATTCTTCACCAAAAATTTAAAATGTTATATCTTTTTGTTTGAAGCCTGAAATGTGGCAAAAGGTTGAAAAGTTCCAGGGGGCCGAATACTTTCACAAGGCACTGTATGTAGATATATATATATTTATTTTTTCCATTTTTTTAAAAGGTAGATTTGTAAACGTGTTGAGACCTTTTATAGTTTAGGTTATATTACAGAACAAGTAGCAAATACGAGAACAGTATAGTATATAAAGCACTGCATGTTCTACAAATGTGCCACTAAACAATAAGTACATCCACTTAAGTAATCACGCGTCTTCTTATCGCCAATATGTTGTTCTGGTCGCTCTTCACTGTTGCTAAGTCATTTCACCACAGGAATGCAGAAGCATTATGGCACTTGATAACACATTGTAAATTGAATGTTGTTGTTCAGGAAACATTCAGGTCATTGTAGGTTGGATATATTGTTACTTATATATTGTTACTTGAGACTTTTATAACTTGAAACTATTTTTCAAGTTAAACTGCATTTAAATTCCATTTTTATACCAACCTTTTAGGGTATATGAGAGATATTTCAAAGGGGTTCTTAACACAAAGATACCTCCTTCTCCATTTTTTGCATAAATAAATTGTACTTTGTAATACATATTTTTCTCTATCTGCCTCTTTCTCTACTTATAGGTTACCCCCCCCCCCTTACTAAAGTGCTCACTTACTCTGAATTCTTTGCAAAATCAACTGTGGTCCATCAAGATGGACTGTCAGCTCTCTGAGGGATCAGGTGACATATTGCCTATAGAAGTCTGTGAAGTAGGAAGGGGAGGAAAGGGAAGAAGTGCAGATAGACGCTCACATACATGCTGCCCATAGAAGTTTACAAAGAGAGGGGGGGTGAAAAAAGTGTTGCTGAGTGAGAGAGAGGCAGAGTGAGTGAGAGAGATACACTCAAATAAACTACTATAGCTAATTCTGAGTTTTCTATCTCATACAAGAGCTTTAATTGTATCAATACTGTTCAGTATGTCTATGTAGTATCAAATACGGTGCTTTTGAGCAAATCTGAGTGAGAGTTAAGTAACTATACATGTCAGCTGAAATCCAACATACCCAATACTTCTCCGATATGCCATTCAGGGTGAGTCCAGAAAACCCCAAAAAGGGGCAGATCTGCCATGAGGCAAAATGAGAATCTTGCCTCAGGCAGCACCTCCTAGTGAGAAGAAAAGGGTGGTTATCACCCTGACATAATGTGTAAATAATAGGCAGCACTTCCAGCAACTTTCTCCAAAAGGAGAACACAGATAGGAGAGTATGCTGAGGTTGCACAGTATACAGAGATATAACCTAGTGCTGAGAAAGGCAGCTGTAGCTCATCAGGAATATATAAGGGGGTGAAGACCCGGTGATCATGTGTACTGATCTACCTGCCCCCTCAGTATGTATGTGTCTATAAGTACTGTATGTATGTGCATCATATATACAGGCATACCTGTGTCAGTGAGAATATCTTTAAAAAAAAAAAGTGTGTATATATATATATATATATATATATATATATATATATACACAAGCAGAAGGGCCCAGCTTCGCCCAGGTATATTTCATCTATTTCATTTAATGTATGTGTGTGTCGTTAAAAGATATGGACAGTATCACCAATAACAGTGACCTCTACAGCACCCTGCTCCCTTAACAGTGAACCCCACATCCCCCATAATAGTGACCTCTACAGTACCCCGCCCCTTGACAGTGAACGCCACAACCAACTACCCCTTCACATTGACCCCAACACAGTGCCTCGCCTCCTTAAAATATGACCTCCATAGCAGCCCATCCCCTTAACTTTGACCTTCACAGAAGCCTGCCCCTTTAACAGTGAGTTTCACAGCCCCCACTCCCTTGACAGTGACCCCCTCAGGGGCCTGCCCCTTACCACTGCCCTCCATAGGGAACCATCTCCTTATCTGTGACCTCCACTCTTCCTTGCCCCTTTAACAGAGACCTCTACAGCACCCCGTTCCCATAACAGTAACCTCAACAGTACTCCTCTCCCTTAACAGTGACCTTACAGTACCCTGCTACCTTAACAGTGATGTCCACAGCATCTGCCCCTTTAATTGTGGCCCCTACCACCTTAACAGTGACCTCCACAGTGCCTGCCCGTTTAACAGTGACCTTCACAACGGCCTGCCCCCTTAACAGTAACATCCACAGTGAATGCCCCTTTAACAGTGACCTACACAGTAGCTGCTCCTTTAAGAGTGGCCCCTGCCCCCTTAACAGTGACCTCCACAGCGCCCTGTCCCTTTAAGGCTAGGGCTACAACTTATTGTTGTCGTGTAACCCAAGCCTAAAGCTGACCTACAGCAGTGAAGAAAAATAGCTGGGTTGTTATGTAAACCTGGAGTAAAACGTTATATATGTGTGTAAGAAGCAGGCTGCGCCAGGGCCTGTGGGAGGTAAGCACTGAATTGTGTTTGGAGCTATTTACATGAGCTCCTCAGCTGGATGTTAATTACCTGGCTGGGTTGTTATGGAAACCTGCAGCAAAGCTGTGTGCAGACTAAGGACCTGCGAGCTTCTATTGGCTGATAAGGGACATGTGACCATGTGTATGGCAGTTGGGATTTGAAGAGAGAGACTTCCAGGCTAATATTGGCTAATGCAGGTCATTTTTTGGGAATATCTCAGGAACGGAACGGTCCTAAAGAGCTGAGACCCAGTCTAAAACTTTCTTGGACACCTGATATACCTGTGTGCCAAATTTGGTGAAGTTCGGTCAAGTAGTTTGGTCAGGCATAAAGAACAGACAGAGAGAAACTCATTTTTATATATATATATATATAAGAGAGCAGAAGGACCTGGCTTCGCATGGGTATATTTCATCTATTTCATTTAATGTTTCTGTGTGTCGTTGCAGAGAGAAAGTCAATGCAGCTGAAAAAAGTTGATTTTCACCTTCATTTTTTCAATCCCCATTGGCTGCGGAGTGGGAGGGGGTGTGACCTGACCGGGTCAGGGACGTGATTTATCGGGACCTTGGGGGGGTGCTTTTAAGTCCTTCTTTTGAGGGTGGCCTGAATTACAGGTCAATGCCATGGTAATTTATGAGGAAACACAGTGGGTAGCAGTGGAAGAAAACATCGCTTCGCGCAGGTATATTTAATCTATTTCATTTAATGTTTGTGTGTGTCGTTGCAGAAAGAAAGTTACCCTCCCACCCACCCCTGTAGCTGACAGAAGTTGATTTTTACCTTCACTTTTTCAATCCCCATTGTCTGCGGAGTGGGAGGGGGCATGACCTGACTGGGTCGGGGGCGTGGCTTAGCGAGACCTGGGGTGGAGGTTTTAAGTCCTTCTTTGAAGGGTGGCCTCAGTACTCCGTTCCCTTGACAGTGTTAAGGCAGCAGGGTACTGCAAGGTCAGTGACCTCCACAGCAGCTGCCCCTTTGAAAGTGGCCCCTGCCACATTAACAAAAAGCTCCATAGTGCCGCCCCTTTAACCCCTTCCCGCCCAGCGCCGTACATGTACGGCGCAACGGGACGTGACTTAACGCCCAGCGCCGTACACAGCTCCTGCAACTCCCGCCCGATCAGCGGCGGGGGTCCGGCAGTGCCCAGGTGCCGGACCCCTGGGGAATGCGCCAGCATCGGTGAAAACACCGATGCCGGCGCATTAACCCTTCATGTGCCGCGGTCAGCGCTGACCGCGGCACATGAGGTGTGCCGCATGTTCAGGATGCCGAGCGGGGGGCCATCGGGTCCCCGCGCTGCTGTGACGGGGACCCGATGGCTTGGATGGCAGCCCGATGCCTTCCTTAGGCATCGTGGCTGCCATCCCTGTGAGCCTGTGCGATCCAGCCCCCTGGATCGCACAGGAAGCAGGCTGTAAGTGTATTACTGTGAGTAATACACTTACAGCCAATGCATTACAATACAAAGTATTGTAATGCATTGTGAAGGGGATCAGAACCCCCAAAAGTTAAAAAAAGAAGTGTAAAAAGGTGAAAAAAATTAAAAAATAAAGTTAAAAAAATAATAATAAAAGTTTCAAGTAAAAAAAAAGAAAAACGCCATTTTCCCCCCAATAAAGTAAAAAAAATTGTTAAAAAAAGAAAAAAAAAGAAAAAGTAGACATATTAGGTATTGCCGCGTCCGTATCGACCGGCTCTATAAAAATATCACATAATCCATCCCTCCAGGTGAACACAGTAAAAAATAAAAAATAAAAACAGTGCCAAAACAGCCATTTTTTGGTCACATTCCCCCATAAAAAGTGTAATATTACGCGATCAAAAAGGCGTATTTACCCCAAAATGGTACCAATCAAACCGTCATCTTGTCCCGCAAAAATGATACCCTACCTGAGACAATCGCCCGAAAACAAAAAAATATGGCTCTTTGAAAATGGCAACACAAAATAATGATTTTATTCTGTTCAAAAAATAAATCTAATGTGTAAAACTATCCGAAAATAAAAAAGTTAGACATATTTGGTATCCCCACATCCGTAACAACCTGCTCTATCAAAATATTACATGAGATGGCCCCCCAGGTGAATGCTGCAAAAAAAAACCTATGCCAAAACAACCATTTTTTTCCATCTTGCCTCACAAAAAGTGTAATAGCAGGCGATCAAAAAGGCGTATTTACCCCAAAATGGTACCAATCAAACCGTCATCTTGTCCCGCAAAATGATACCCTACCTGAGACAATCGCCCGAAAACTGAAAAAAATATGGCTCTTTGAAAATGGCAACACAAAATAATGATTTTATTCTGTTCAAAAAATAAATCTAATGTGTAAAACTATCCAAAAATAAAAAAGTTAGACATATTTGGTATCCCCACGTCCGTAACAACCTGCTCTATAAAAATATTACATGAGATGGCCCCCCAGGTGAATGCTGCAAAAAAAAAAAAAAAAAACCTATGCCAAAACAACCATTTTTTTCCCTCTTGCCTCACAAAAAGTGTAATAGCAGGCGATCAAAAAGGCGTATTTACCCCAAAATGGTACCAATCAAACCGTCATCTTGTCCCGCAAAAATGATACCCTACCTGAGACAATCGCCCGAAAACTGAAAAAAATATGGCTCTTTGAAAATGGCAACACAAAATAATGATTTTATTCTGTTCAAAAAATAAATCTTATGTGTAAAACTATCCAAAAATAAAAAAGTTAGACATATTTGGTATCCCCACGTCCGTAACAACCTGCTCTATAAAAATATTACATGAGATGGCCCCCCAGGTGAATGCTGCAAAAAAAAAAAAAAAAACTATGCCAAAACAACCATTTTTTTCCCTCTTGCCTCACAAAAAGTGTAATAGCAGGCGATCAAAAAGGCGTATTTACCCCAAAATGGTACCAATCAAACCGTCATCTTGTCCCGCAAAAATGATACCCTACCTGAGACAATCGCCCGAAAACTGAAAAAAATATGGCTGTTTGAAAATGGCAACACAAAATAATGATTTTATTCTGTTCAAAAAATAAATCTAATGTGTAAAACTATCCAAAAATAAAAAAGTTAGACATATTGGGCATCGCCGCGTCCGTAACAACCTGCTCTATAAAAATATTGCATGAGATGGCCCCCCATGCGAATGCTGTAAAAAAAATTTTAAAAAAACTAAGCCAAAACAGATATTTTTTTCCCTTTTGCCTCACAAAAAGTGTAATAGCAGGCGATCAAAAAGGCGTATTTACCCCAAAATGGTACCAATCAAACCGTCATCTTGTCCCGCAAAAATGATACCCTACCTGAGACAATCGCCCGAAAACTGAAAAAAATATGGCTCTTTGAAAATGGCAACACAAAATAATGATTTTATTCTGTTCAAAAAATAAATCTAATGTGTAAAACTTTCCAAAAATAAAAATGTTAGACATATTGGGTATCTCCGCATCCGTAACAACCTGCTGTATAAAAATATCACATGATTTTCCCCCCTTGTTGAATGCTATAAAAAAAAAATTTTAAAAACCATGCCAAAACAGCTATTTTTTTTCACCTTGACTCACAAAAAGTGTAATACCAAGCAATCAAAAAGTCTTATGTACCCCAAAATGGTACCAATGAAAACATCAGCTCATCCCGCAAAAAATGAGCCCCCACATAAGACAATAACTCAAAATAAAAAAAACTGTGGCTCCCGCAAACCATTCCATCAAAAATCTGTGTTGTAAAATCCATATGGCGCTCCTTCTGTTCTGAGTCCTGCCATGTGCCCCCACAGCAGTTTACCACCACATATGGGGTGTTGCCGCATTCAGGAGAAAATGGGTAACTAATTATGGGGTGCTTTTCTCCTGTTACCCCTTATGAAAATACAAAAAAATTGGGGCTAAAGCAACATTTTATTGGAAGAAATAAAATTTTTCATTTTCACAGCCAAGTGTTTCCAAATTCCGTAAAACACTTAGGGGGTCAAAGTGGCCAGTACCTCCTTAATATATTTGTTGAAGGGTGTAGTTTCCAAAATTGGGTCACTTTTTGAGGGTTTCCACTGTAGGGGTACGTCAGGGTCTCTCAATTACAAAATGGTGCCTATAAACTATTCTAGCAAAATCTGCCTCCAAAATCCATATGGCGCTTCTTTCCTTTTGACCACTGCCACAAACCCATACAGACGTTTACCACCACATATGGTGTATTTCTGTAAACTGCAGGATCAGAGCAATGTATATTGAGGTTTAGTTTGCTGGTAACCCTTACTGTGTTGCAAGAAAAAAATTATTAACATGAATAATCTACCAAAAAAGTGAAATTTTGAAAATTCACCTCCATTTTCCACTAATTCTTGTGGAACACCTCAAGGGTTAACAAAGTTTGTAACAGTAGTTTTTTATAATTTGAGGGGTGTAGTTTCTAAAATGGAGTCATTTATGGGGGGTTTCATTATGTAAGCCCTCAAAATCACTTTATATCTGAATTGGTGCTTAAAAAAATGGTTTTGGAAAATTTGGTGAAAATTTGAAAAATGGCTTCTAAACTTCTAAGCCCTCTAACATCCTAAAAAAGTAAAATGACATTTATAAAATGATGCCAACGTAAAGTAGACATATGGGGAATGTAAAATAATAACTATTTTTGGAGGTATTACTATGTATTTTGAAAGTAGAGAAATTGAAATTTGGAAATTTGGAAATTTTTCCAAATTTTTGGTAAATTTGGTATTTTTTTATAAATAAAAATGAGATATTTTGCCAAAAATTTACTACTGTCGTGAAGCACAATATGTGACGAGAAAACAATCTCAGAATGGCCTGGATAAGTAAAAGCGTTCCAAAGTTATTACCACATAAAGTGACACATGTCAGATTTGCAAAAAATGGCCTGGGCAGGAAGGTGAAAACAGGCCCGGGGCTGAAGGGGTTAACAGTGACCTCCACAGCGGCCTGCTCCCTTAACAGTAACATCCACAGTGAACATCCCTTTAACAGTGACCTCCACAGCAGCTGCCCCTTTAACAGTGGCCCCTGACCACTTAAGAGTGACCTCCACAGCGCCCGTTTAAGGCTAGGGCTACATGACGACATGTGTCACGCAACATTTTGTCGCACCAATGTCGCGCAACAATTTTTATAATGATAAGCTATGGTGTCGCAGCATGTCGCATGCCATTGTGCAACACCATAGACTATCATTATAATAATTGTTGCACGACATTGGTGCAACATCAATGTTGCGCGACACATGTAGCAGTGTAGTTGTGCCCTATGTGTCATGCAGCCCTAGCCTAAAGCTAACCCACAGCAGTGAAGAAAAATGGCTGGGTTGTTATGGAAACCTAGAGTAAATCTGTGTGCTTGTGTCCAAGAAGCAGGCTGTGCCAAGGCCTGTGGGAGGTAAGCACTGAATTACAGGTCGATGCCATGGTAATTTATGAGGAAACACAGTGGGTTGCAGTGGTAGAAAACATCTTACTACTGAATGGTCTTAGTGTAAAATTAGTCTAAAACATGTTATATTTATGTTAACCGGAATACCCTTTTAACAGTGTCATCCACAGTGCTCTGTCCCTTTAAAGAAGTGAAGAGAAATGGCTGGGTTGTTATGAAAACCTGCACTAAACCTGTGTGTGTCTGTGGAGAGTATGGCAGTTGGGATTTGAAGAGAAAGGCTCCCAGACTAATATTGGCTAATGCTGGTCATATTTTGGGAATATCTCTGGAACGGTATGTCCTAGAGAGCTGATTCCCAGTCTAAGACCTTCCTGGACACCTGATGTACCTGTGTGCCAAATTTGGTGAAGATCGGTCAAGTAGTTTGGTCGCACATAAAGAACAGACAGACAAAAACTCATTTTTATAATATAAGGAGATATGTGTATATGTGAAAAACACTTTTTTCAATTCTCATACACAACTTCGGGACAATTTTTTATAATAGCATTTTACAAATTTTGGGCTTAAAACATTTTTTTTTTCATACGCCGTATGTATTTATGAAACATAATGTGAACACAGCCATACATGTTTCACTCATACTGTACACAAACTGAAAGAAATATAGTGAACCAGCTCTGCAAATAATCTATGTTACACATGTATATTAGCACAGCACTAACTGACTAGGTATTTCAGCGCAGCTTTGAAAGCGGACAGTGGGGAAACAGGGGGCAGTAGGAAAATAAAAAATAGCTATCTGGACTCCATATCTGTAGTACAACTTATCTATTACTGTATATAATAGTCCAAGATCCTTGTGACAGATTCCCATTAAAGGAGTTATCTGGGCTTTTACTATTAATGACTTATCCTCAGGATAGGTCATCATTATCAGATCAGCAGGAGTCTGACACACCCGCTGATCAGCTGCATGAGGATACGGTGCGTGTAGTGTGTACGTGCCATCTCCCTTCTCTCTTCCTGCTGCTTTGCTGCTATGTCTATGGCAAAAACCACAGAAACAATAGCGGACAGGAAGTGAGATGAGGGATGGTACATTCACACTGCAAGTGTTGTTTCCTCATACAGCTGATCAGCGGGGATCCTGGATGTCGGATCCCCAGCAATCTGATATTGATGACCTATCATGAGGATAGGTCATCAATGGTAAAAGCCCGGACAACCCCTTTAATGTCAGCATAAGGTTAACAGGTGCAACGTTAATGTGTCTATGAGCCCTTGGTTTGGTTCACTCGCTTACTACAGGTACTGTATGAGTGTTTTACACACCGGTACTTACAGTACATAGTTTATTCTGCCAGACAGTGGAGCCTCGTCCTGTATCTCCACAAGGGTTAAATTCTGAGTCAGAGAACAGCACAGGCAAGGCTAGACTTCACTGATCTTCAGGCATGGACAAACTCCTTTGTGTCTTGTGCATCTATGGATAAGAGCGAGGTTGGTAGAGTCATGCATGGGGGGGGGGTGGCTTCACATAATAAGAAAACCTGGATGATCTGTTGAAGGATATATTTTAGTAAGTTTAATATTTCCCTGCCTCACAGTAGTAATAAGTATACAAAGAGTGGCGAAAACCTTTGTAGAGGGACCTTAGGGCCCCCTCAGGTAGAAAGGCCTAGGTGTAGCTGCTACTTCTCAATCTTGGATATCACTATGCCACACTGTACACAAAACAAATGTAATTTTGCTTTTCTGTTATAAATTAGTC
This sequence comes from Rhinella marina, assembly GCA_900303285.1. Classification (NCBI taxonomy): domain Eukaryota; kingdom Metazoa; phylum Chordata; class Amphibia; order Anura; family Bufonidae; genus Rhinella; species Rhinella marina. The sequence goes on from ONZH01026767.1 coordinate 45,885, forward strand.
GCCTGTGCATATTTATAAAGGCATAAACACATTTAAAAGAACTGTTTCAAGAAAAAATGAGACAACTGCAAGTTAGAACATCTGCTTTACCGCACATGAATTGAAATGAAGAAGTGGGCGGTTTGCACAAGTGAGTCTTAACAGTTCAATGAGATTGAGCTAACAGCTACTTTTTAGCAAGGTCATCTGTTTGTTGAGGAGAGGCTTTAAAAAATGATCTAATTGGCATAAAAATTATAGCGGCAGACATATGCCTGTCCTTACAAGCCGGGGAAACTGACAAGGATCTGTATTTTTCTAGCTTTATGGCAGACTGTTTTTCGCAATGAAAAACATCAGTTAATTGCCTTGTTGCTTTGCCATTAACTGAAATGTGCTTACAATTTCTCAGGCATTAAGCTGTAAATAATTATTTCTGATGAATGGCAAATCATTTAAAATGTAAAAATGGGTGTTTGAGTCATTTGCGAACAAGAACACTAAAATACAGCTGTTTGCATGTGCAGTTTTCACTCCAAACTCAAGTCCATAATTTAAACCTCCGACCTTTAGAAGCCAGTGCTTATTAAACCAGCGTTTTAGCTCCTCATCATCCAGATCAAGCAGAACAAATGAGTAAGCAAATTATTCCTAAATAAAACAATGCCTACAAAGTTTCTCTATTTTGAGGTTAGAACAATATCATTGTTTTTTAATATACTGTAAATTCTCCTCAGTTGTCCTTGTAATCATGGTACACGCTACTGAAGGGCATTTTAGTGAAATCTTGTTAAAGGGAACTAATGATATTTTGCAAAGCAGCTAAAGGTTATGATACTGGATTTTACATTAAATGGGTTTTCTGAGACATTTATATTGTGACCTATCCTCAATATAAGTTGGATACTTACATTGGTGAAAAAATACCCTGGACTCATACGGTAGTCCTGCTGTATTTATGATCAGAACACTCATCTCATCTGCCCCAGATTGATGGGCTGCTATGCGTGCATTATACACAGCATCAAGTCACTCACCAATGAGAGAAGCAGGGGAACTCACACTATGAGTTTTCATTCATGTCAAAGACAAGGTATCTTAGAAGCTTTAGTGTTGACACTTTTCCAAAAATCATACTATCTTTTCTGGAATCTGAAATATGGGATGCTTTCCAGTATGGTCCTATCACCAAAAAGTTGCAGCTTTGCTGGTATTTTCAGAGCTGATGTGGAGGGAACAAAGGGAGTCATCTTGGTTCTGTACTATGCTCTCCTCAGGTCACAAGCAGGTATAGCTTTCCAGCGTGAGGATGTTTCAGATGTCAGCTTCTAGTAACTTAGAGGAAGTAAGAAATTATTCCCAGCACCACTTAGATGTAATTATCCAGGTTTGTTCTACATTGTGAAGTTGTTGTGTTTTTTTATTCTCAAATCTCTGTTCTAGTTCATTTCTTGATATATTTTTTAAGTGGACAGCGCACACTTGCAAACTATTCTTGTTGCAATGTTATTTTATGTTATTTAATATGTTAATGCTTTGTATTGTACCAGCAAATATCTGTGTGTGGATTAGTCGGGGTTACTCATTCTGGCCATGCCCCTGTACAAAGCTACGAGATGGACTTAGGTCCACCCCTAGCCAAGTCAGTTCTTCTAGCTGAGGAAGTGAGAGGGAGCTATATGTGTTCACTCTCAAACAACTAAGCCTGAACTCCAGAGAATTACTTTCTCTGAGAGATCCATAGCAAGAAAACCATCTCTATTTTACAGTACTCAAGAAAAGAGAAAGGAAAGTACTAGAAGGTCCAGAACCTGCATGGCTGAGCTTTGGACTCAGTCAGTAAGTATTTTCTGATTAAGCTGATGTAGACTTTACTGCAGTGACAGGGTAAATTGCTAAAACACCCTTCACACTTGGACACAGTCTGGCCCACCGTATCTTAATCATATGCCCTTCAGCTGGGAATTACAGTCAAACTTGTAAGAATGTTATTGCCAGCTTTAGATTCTGCAAAAAAGAGACTTCGGAGAGATAGAGGGGTGGCCATTATGCCTATATCCATAAATTGCTATCTGGGAAGATTTGCACTGTGAATTGTTTGGAACTGTGTTTTGATACTGTTGGATGCACTACTACTTCTATTCTGCACTTTAGTAAAGAGACATGTTTATTTTCTACATCTGGCCTGGTTACTGACTCCAACATTATACATATCTACACCTCCTGCACCAAACCTGCAACATCAAGGGCAACCCAACTACCATTAGGCAAGATACCCACTATCAGGGCGTGCCACTAGGGAAGAAAGCATGCACCCTACTATCACTGCCATAGCCTTGGGTAGCATCAGTGTGAGGACTGTTACTGTGAATAATTATTACAGCCACAGCCAATACAACTCCTATACTCTGTTCTTAGGGCTTGTGGCACATATACTTAAACCTAAATGGATTATCTGATCACAAAAATCTATGTTCATTCATATTTAATTTTAAAATGAAGACACTGAACTAAATCTGAGAGCAGCCCCTTCAGCAAAATCTCAGAATCATATGCCAACACACAAGAATAGCGAGTAGGTTCAGAGAAACAAGAGTGAAGAGGGGAAAAAGTGTGATAGGAATCAGAGATCAATATGTACTAAAGCAATGAACATTTTACATAGTTTGTACCTGGAAGGGCAAAAGTGTTATGTTTTTTTGTTTTTTGTTATTTAATGCCATAGCATAATCCCTTTAAATGATAACATGCTGGTAGCCTGCAACCACCAATATATGGAGCATGGGAGCCTATTATATGACAATTTATCATTGAGTTCAATGTAAAACAGTTTGCAGTAAGCTCTATCGTGTAGTGGCTGCAGCCAACCGACATGCATATATTTCACATGCTTTATCAGAAAAATCAGAGTTCCAATTGCTATAAAGATATAGTCAGAAATTTATAGGCACACAACTTTGAACCTATTTAGTTTAAAAAAAAGGTATGGACATTGCTCTACATAACCAGTGGTTCCTTAATCTTATTTAGTCTAATTCTGATATCTATTTTCTGGTACAGGAGAAAAGATGATGGAATCTTGTCCTACAAAGATCACCTACCAGTCACTCAAGTTGTGGTTGGAGATACCTATCGGTCATCATCAGAAGCCAAGCTCACTGTTAATCCTCTTCGCTGTTATGGAGATAGTAAGTTTTTATGCATTATAGTAGTCAGCTATCTGTAAATTATATCGTATAGCAAAGAATTAGGGATGCAGGGTCGGACTGGCCCACCAGAGTACCAGAGGATCCTCCAGTGGGCCCAGGATCTGATCACCTGCCGCTAGGGTCTTTTTCTGTGATTCAAAACACATTGAACTTTATTGATCATCCGAATGATTTCCATCCGACACTGTAGGATGCGTATGTTAAGTCTGTATTATGCAATGGGCTATTATCTACCAAAACCACCCTGTCTTCGCCGAAAACAACCAATCAGAGTCCATGCTTCATTTTAGAAAATTAAATCTGAACAAGGCAGCTTTGATGACTTAAATAAGGATGATTATATGAACGGACAATGATCAATCAACAATTTTGTGTAATATAAATAGTGTAAATGGCAGCAAGAACGTGACATTTCCTTTAGTAGTGAAATCTTTCCACTACTTTCCACGACTCTTTATTGTCTCTCACTAAGTTAATGTGAGTGGTTCTCTGGGAATTGAGATACCTGAGGGGAACCAAGTTTTGCTTAATTTGACATTCACAATACATAGCGATACTTACTAAGCCCGAATGGTTTTGTAGAGCCATTATTAAAAAGTAAAGTGTTTTTGACAGCAATTACATCATCATTTCATTTGTTAGATAATTTCACATCTTAAGGAAGGTAATAGAGTATGTTAGCAGTCATCCTTGTCCTTAATGAGAAAAGTCTGCCAATCATACTTACTTTGTGATAAGAGATAATAGTAGGGACATAAAAGGAACACTTCACAGATGGGACACTGCTGCTGATGCCATCAGCTCTGCTATTTATTTCCATATTAACCAGGTTTATTATTGTGCAAACAGCAATAAGTGCCGTCGAAGTTGGTGAACATTAGTGTTGAGCCTAATTGTCATGCTTCTCAAGTAGATTAATTAATAGATCTGTTTCTCTGTAATGCTCAAATTTATAGAAGGATGAGATAACATAGTCAATCTTTTTACTTTGTATATTTTATTGTTAAGAATGGTGGAAAATAATTGTTCCCAAGAGGGACAAGAAGAACTTGGAATATGTAATTAATATTCAGTGATGAACTAATCTATTTAAAGTGCTTCACTGAAGACTAAAATGTTATCAGGTTTGTAATTTAGAGTTCATCTTGGAAAAAATTCTAAAATGGTTCAATAAATAGCACAAAACCTTAAAATAAGACAGTTGATTTAATAGTCAGCTAATCTAAAACGTCAAAGATAAAAATGATAACATCATTGATAGTTATGTACTCTGTATTTCCTTAGAACATGAGATAAGATTAAGAAGTGAGGGTGTTTTTAGACCTGCATCAATAGTCTCATACAAGAATCGTAGTAGACTTTTACAAACCTAAAACATCTTCTTACTAACACCAAGATATCATATTTAATTGAAAATATGTAAGATTTAGTTTTAGTGTTGAATAAATTAAAAGTTCTTCAGGAGTCCTTAAGCTTCTTCTATTGACAAGATGTTGCCCTGACTTACTAATAGGTCCTGCTTGACCAAAATAATAAGGTTAAAGAACTGTTAAAGTACGGCATTGGCCCCATAGCTGGTTTTGATGAAAAGTTGAAATACAACTCAAATAGTGAATAGATTTTACTAACATATTGGGAATGTTTTTCCTTGATTATCCATTTGCCATGGTCCAACAAAAAATACATTGTTTTGGGACTTATATTAAAGGTCGATAAAGTGATGATTCATAACTAATAATTCTGCTCACTAAGTTTATTTAAACAGAGTTTCAGTGAAGAGCAATTATATCTTTTTTTTCTATAAATCAAGGTTAGCAATCCACTGAGAGGTCAGTTTACAACTGCTGCTTTTTTAAATCTATGGAAGGGGAAGGGGAGAAGTAGGAGGGAGCTGCTGAGAGAGAAAGAGAAAAAGTGAGAGAAAGAGAGAGAGAGAAATCCTTCTGCTGCATCTAGTAAGTATTTTATCTCACCCCAGTGCTGGATTTACAGCTACACTGGTCATTACGTCTATATAATATCATTCATACTGCTGCTGTGTGAGATAGAGGAGCAGGATCTTTTCTTCTGTGTGCAGTGTATGGGAGACATTATATCAGATAATCTCTGCCAGCTCTGGAATTGAGCTTAAGCCAAACTGACAGTTCAAGATGGAGCTTGCAGTGAGGTAAAACTGCTGAAAAATGCAAAATAAATGTCAATAATAATAGCTTTATTATTCATGCACACACAGGGCAGCTTATACTGAAAAGTCACCTTAAACAACAGTTACCAATATGATAACTCTGAGAGTTTGCCTCACAAACTTCTTAAGCTCCATGCTTTCTAGGCACACCTCCTTCTCACAAAACCACCATTCTGCTGCCCATTTTAATAGTGCCATTCTGCTGCTACCCCTAATATTTAGTTTGCTGTGTTGCTCAGTGTCCTCAAGTACTGTGCTGCAGAAATAATTCAGCTATAACTATAGTTCTTAAAAATAGTACTGAAATACTCTCTTATATAATTCTTCAAAAAGTATTGAATAGTACCATGCAGATCTGCATAATGGGCATATAAGCCATGGGCTGCTGTATTCTACAGATGCCCATGGCTTATATGCCCATTATGCAGATCTGCATGGTAAAATTCAATACTTTTTGAATCAACATTACATTTGTCCAAAAGGGTTGTATAGCTACTCAGGACCTGGGTGCTCAATGGAGGGCAGTGTGGCTGCAGGAACACACACACAAACACAGAAATGTTGAGCGGCCACACTTTGCACCATACTTTTGACCTAATGTAGTAGGTTTACAGCATTGGGTGGAAGCTCTACTGACAAATGAAAAGTGTGGGTCGCTCAACATTTCTGTGTTTGTGTTCCTGCAGCCACACTGCCCTCCATTGAGCACCCAGGTCCTGAGTAGCTATACAACCCTTTTGGACAAATGTAATGTTAATTTTATTGTGGGAATGCCATCTATTGAAGTCTTCAAAACCTTTTTGTAAATATCTCTGAAAAGATAAAAATGGAGCCAGTGGCATAATTAATCTGATATCACCTTCTCCTGAGCATCTTCCATAACACTGCTTATGTACAGCAGTTTTTACTGCTGTATTTAGGTGTATTTAGGTGTACAATATAGAGCGATAATGTGAAAAGAGCTGAGGTTCTACATTAAAGAAATCTGCTAATTTTACATTTATGTAAATTTTTGTTATACAGTAATAATATAAGATACATTTCATAAATTGAGCAGAGATATTGAACCTGTTGAAGGTAGTAGGAGAATTAGCCTTAAGGAACCAAGCTGTACAAGTTGCTATATCTTTGAACAGACTGACTGTGGACATAAAAGTATTGTGCCCAAAGCTTTTTAGGTCTGTCAGGTTTTTTTTTTCTTATCTTTCCTTCTATTCTAGATCAAGGTTATAGCTGGAAGGGAATTAGGGAACAGTATATAAACCACACAAAAGTAAATCATCCATAAAAATGTGGTTATTGCATCCTGTTGAAATGTTTGCATATGCACCAATTTTCAAGGATACACTTAACAGAGTAGAAGGTGGAACACAACTATTTACTACATTCATTGATATAAAGACAGCATACAAAAGATGTGTCTCTCTGTACATGGCCAGACTAGTTGCTGAGCATTTATTTCCCAACAAGACCCAAAACCTCATGGTCAGTGAGGGCTCTCCTGACAGGGGTATTTCAGTTTCAGCAAATACATTTGTTTGTGTAATGAAAAGTTCTCTCTGCTGTGATAATCTCTGGCTTCAGTTCAGTTACTGGACTTTCTAGAGGTTCTGATAGCATTGAGTTGAGTGCCTTTGGCCGTTGACTCCCTCGTAATACTCAGTCTATGAACTGCAAGGAGTCGGGTGCTTTCCAAACTGCTTCCCCTGGAAGACTCTTGCTGCAGGAAGGGTGAAGGCCACCTCACTGTGCCATGTTGTCTCGTCTCCTTCAACTCTCAACTAACTACAGCCTGGCAACCCCCTATCAGCCAGTACACAGGGACTTTTATTGAATACTTCCAGTGGATACATATAAAATCTATCCTCTTCACAATCCATAAACAGCTTTCCTGTGATCATCACATGAAGATGTTGGATTGTTATCCATGCACAGGAACCCAGATCACTTTCAGTCTACTCCTGTGTGTATGAATGTCCATGTATAATTTATGTGTATGATCTGTGTGTCTTCTCAGTCTCTCAATGCCATGTAATATACACGAGTTGTGTCCAACCATTAGCATTATTATATGCAAAATTAGCAGACAAAACTTATACCTATGTCAGATGCCCAGTTGGCATCCCCAATGTTCCCCAATCCCCAATGTTAGGGATTCCTACAAGCATTATAACTATCTAAACTCTTAGCCAGTGCAATATATCAAGATCTGCTTCAATATGAGATATGCATACACTCATCTCCTTCCCTTATGCTTTCTTTACTGCCTTCATAAATGTAACAAGATATTAAAAGCTATGGACACCTTTAGGGGCATTTTTTATCATTGCAGAGCTGTTCTAACAGTTTGATCTGTAGCCCTTATCTCTGAACTCCCAACAGCTCATAAACACTCACTTAAGATAAATTCTTAGCAAACTGATAGGAATGTCTACGTAATGGGGCAGATTTACTGTTGAAAATGCGCAAGCATTGCATCACATTTACCAATTTACATACTTTTCTGTAGATTTTACACCTCATCCGAATAGGGTCATGGCTTAACATAAAAGTGGATGTGGACTAAATGGACCTCCATGCACCACTTTTTGGGTGCATTATTGGAGTAAAACTGCAGCAACTTATAGACTAGACAGTATTTTTTTTTAATTTCTCAGGGACACAGTTTTTGATGCATGGACAGATAAAATTCTGGTGCACAAACAAATTTTTGGTGTACTGATATAATTCTAGAGTAAATATGGTGCAGGATGTATGGTACTCCAAATTTATAAAGGTCCATGTGCTGGAATAGTACATTTTACAAATTCATTTTCTTAGAAATAGGGGTAAAGTGTGACCACTATTAGTAAATCTGCCCCAATGAGTGCTGTTAGGAAGTACAGATAAAGGCTACAGATCAAGCCATCTAAGCAGCTTTTTGACGGATTCATGGTGAATCAGAAGGCAACAGTCTGCAGATAAACTGAAGGTGTAGGCTGCAGAGAGGAAAAGTTATTGAAAATTTTTAATAAAGACTAGAGATGAGCGAGCACTAAAATGCTCGGGTGCTCGTTATTCGAGTCGAATTTTTCCCGATGCTCG